>JAJHIY020000177.1:0-47500 GCA_022114975.2 Lampris megalopsis
GGAGCCTATCCAAGCAGTCATTGGGCGGCAGGCGGGGAGACACCCTGGGCAGCCCGCCAGGCCATCACACACGTTCATACCTAGGGACAATTTAGTACGGCCGATTCACCGGACCTACGTGTCTTTGGACTGTGGGAGGAAACCGGAGCACCCGGAGGAAACCCACACAGACACGGGGACAATATGCACACTCCATACAGAGGACAAACCCCATAGTTGGACTACCCTGGGGCTCGAACCCAGGACCTTTTTGTTGTGAGGCGACCACCCTAACCACTGCGCCACCGTGCCGCCCACCAAAGAACACCGATAACATAAATAACTTCCACCATGTTTACTATGTATGCATACTAAGAACTGTAACCACTGACACTTTGCCACTGTCACCTTCCTCCATACAGACTTTTGCACATTGTATTTCATGTGCACACTTGTATATTTGTATACATATATTTAACTGTGTTGTTTCTATTTCTTCTTCTTGTTGCACAACTTTGGCGTTTACCAAAATAACGCGTTTCACTGCTCATCGTACTTGCACAAAAATAAATATGAATGGGAACATACTTCAATTAGATTTTACTCTGCTCCACCCACTCCACCCTGCCTGCATTCTCTTCTGCACTCCCCGTAACCTTGAACAGTTAACCTCAAGTATTCAAACTCATCCACCTTCGTCACCTCTACTCCTTGCATCCTCATCATTCCACTGTCCTCCCTCTCATTCATGCATAGGTATTCTGTCTTGCTCCTACTGACTTTCATTGCTCTTCTCTCCAGTGCATACCTCCACCTCTCCAGGCTCTCCTCCACCTGCACCCTACTCTCACTGCAGATCACAATGTCATCCGCAAACATCATAGTCCACAAAGACTCCTGCCTGATCTCGTCCGTCAACCTGTCCATCACCACTGCAAACAAGAAAGGGCTCAGAGCCGATCCTTGATGTGATCCCACCTCCACCTTGAACCCATCTGTCATTCCAACCGCACACCTCACCACTGTCACACCTCCCTCATACGTATCCTGCACCACTCCTCCATACTTCTCTTCAACTCCCGACTTCTTCATATAATACCACACCTCCTCTCTCGGCACCCTGTCGTATGCTTTCTCTAAATCTACAAAGACACAGCGTGGTAACTCCTTCTGGCCTTCTCTATACTTCTCCATCAACATTCTCAAAGCAAACATCACATCTGTGGTGCTCTTTCCTGGCATGAAACCATACTGCTGCTGCTGATCATCACCTCTCCTCTTAACCTAGCTTCTATTACTCTTTCCCATATCTTCATGCTGTGGCTGATCAACTTTATACCTCTGTAGTTGCTGCAGTTCTGCACATCGCCCTTGTTCTTGAAAATCGGTACCAGTATGCGTCTTCTCCACTCCTCAGGCATCCTCTCACTTTCCAAGATTGTGTTAAACAATCTAGTTAAAAACCCCACGGCCATCTCTCCTAAACACCTCCATGCCTCCACAGGTATGTCATCAGGACCAACTGCCTTTCCACTTTTCATCCTCTTCATAGCTGCCCTCACTTCCTCCTTGCTAATCCACTGCACTTCCTGATTCACTATCCTCACATCATCCAACCTCCTCTCTCTCTCATTTTCTTCATTCATCAGCCCCTCAAAGTATTCCTTCCACCTTCTCAGCACACTCTCCTCGCTTGTCAGCACATTTCCATCTCTAACCTTCATCATCTTAACCTGCAGCACATCCTTCCCAGCTCGGCCCCTCTGTCTAGCCGATCGGTACAAGTCCTTTTCTCCTTCCTTAGTGTTCAACTTCTCATACAACTCACCATAGCACGCCTTTTCCTCTGCCTTCGCCACCTCTCTCTTCATTTTATGCCACTTTACTTCAAATAGTACTACCGTGATATGATTACAGTTGAACTAATGTACCAGTACTAATTCTTCATATTGTATTATGATATAAGTACTTTGTAGTGCTCTATAATTCCTGTTGGTAAAACTTGAATTCATCTGCTAATTGCTGACTCTCTTGTAGGTCACTTTGGATAAAAGCATCAATGTAAATAATATGAAAATGATATACGAACTATAAACAGATAAAATGCAGGTATCTTTTAAACCAAAATATCATCATACAAATGTGGGTATGAAATAGTTTTCTCGGGTGAAATGTCAAAAGACATTTGATTTACAATGCATACTATGAACATGTTTTCACGGTTGGATCCTGTCAACACTCACCTTCAGGTAACGTAGTCTGGTAGATGACGGGGCTCCAGGGGCTGGACAGCTGGTCAATATGGAGGCGGACGGCGAACTCATACCTGGTGTTGGGCTCGAGGTCTCGAACCAGGAAGCTCTGCTCAGTGCTGCAGAGGAAAATAATGAAAAAAACTAAACATGGAAAGGTCCGGCAGATGGCGCTATAGAAGCACGCTGAAATGTCACTGAAAGCTGTAAGAGTAAGTGGAAACAGCCTAGGTGAACTGGTTGAAGTTGTTTT
Source organism: Lampris megalopsis (assembly GCA_022114975.2). Classification (NCBI taxonomy): domain Eukaryota; kingdom Metazoa; phylum Chordata; class Actinopteri; order Lampriformes; family Lampridae; genus Lampris; species Lampris megalopsis. The sequence goes on from JAJHIY020000177.1 coordinate 2,485, forward strand.
TTGGCTGCTAGACTTTCAACATTTCTAAGCTTTACCGACACAGCAGTCAAAGCGAGGAGTTATAACAGTTTCCCTAACACATACCGAGTCCACGTGACACACGAACTTACGAGCATCTTCATAAAACGGATTCCATCCCCTACATCACAAGCAAAAAGAAGAATTCTTCGTCCCTGAAGTTTAGAGGTCAAACGAGCAATATGCAGAGGTATGTGAGCACTCACGTCTGCAGGTAGAGGACCAGAGAGGCGTTTTGCAGGCCCACCGGGTTAGAGCGGATGGTGTAGTTGACAGTGTGGCTGGAGGTGAAGGCCGGCCGACCCCAATGGAGGAACACAGCGGTCGAACTGTTGGTCTTGGCGGACACGTGGTGAGGAGGAGGAGGAGGAGGCACCAGACGATCTCTGACGGCTGAGAAAACAGTGAGAACCAACGCTTCAGATAACCGTAATGTGATGTCTCAGACACAAATACCGCTGCCGGTACGGCTGCTTTTATACATTTCAAGTATTTCTGAGGACCTACAGACACATCCAGGGGTGCTGATGGTCTGGTCCGCTTGATAACCATCTCCCATGAAGTTGTACGCGAGGAGCTTCACATGGTACTTCTTCCTTGGGTCTATTTGCAGGAAAAGAGAGAATTTCATTAATATTCAGTTTAGAAAATTGATAAAATTCCCTGTTGAGACAATGTAGACTTAACTGTAGTCGACTAACATGCTGCATTGCATCTAACTGCGCCTTTAAGGAACAGTTTTGGATTTTTTGAAGTCAATTTCTACTCCATACTCAAGTGGCCATTTTCAAAAATGTATATTTGTTTTTATGATCGGTTTTGGGAGGTTGACAGAGATTGACAGGTGGATTGGTGCAGCATCAGCAGTAATGCGGACATTGTACTGGACCGTGGTGGTGAAGAGGGAGCTGAGCCAGAAGGCAAAGCTCTTAATTTACCAGTCAATCTTTGTTCCAACCTTCACCTATAGTCATGAGCTTTGGGTAGTGACCGAAAGGGTGAGATCGCGGATATAAGCAGCTGAAATGAGTTTCCTCCGTAGGGTGTCTGGGCTCGGTCTTAGAGATAGGGTGAGGAGCTCAGACATCTGGAGGGAGCTCGGAGTAGAGCTGCTGCTCCTTTGTGTCAAAAGGAGCCAGCTGAGCTGGTTTGGGCATCTGATTAGGATGCCTCCTGGGCACCTTCCTTTGGAGGTTTTCCAGGAACATCCAACTGGGAGGAGACCCCGGGGGTAGACCCAGAACTTGCTGGAGGGACTACAAGTCCAATCTGGCCTGGGAACGCCTTGGGATCCCCCAGGAGGAGCTGGAGGGCATTGCTGGGGAGAGGGACGCCTGGAGTGCCCTACTTAGCTTGCTGCCACTGCGACCCGAACCTGGAGAAGTGGCTGATGGTGAGATGAGATGAGATGATTGGATTTGGTCTTTTTCCTATCGCATTACTTAACACAGCCTACAAGAAATTACCGGCAAGAGTCACTCCACCATGACACAGCAAAGCAAACACTATTACAAAAAAATGTAGATTTATAAAAGGACCATTGCGTACAATAGGCTGCTGTAGCATCACGTTAGCTTTGTCTGAACCACGGAGTTTATTTTTTTATACTGAACGAGGAATGTAGATGTTTTCCTCCATTTATCACATTGAACTGTAGATGACAAGCTGGAGCTGCATGTCCAGCATGAAGAAAAGGATGGATGACTTTGAAAATCAAACCTACCTATGGACTACATGAGCGCTGGAGACAGACTTCATTCATCAAATCCAAGCTATTTCTTTAATACATAAGACAGGTACAGTGTGATGGTGGTGGCTCAACCATGTGGTTGGTGGCTGTTAATCCCTCCTGCCTGATGGTGTGCATTGGGGAAAAAGAGAGGTCACTGCGACAGATGCTTGGCGCCAGAAACTGGTCAGTTTCTGACCGCTCAGAGTAGAGCAGAATACACTATATGGAGGTCGAGCACTATCCATCACCCTGTCAACCTGTTTTCTGAGGCTATTCAAAGTCGTCCTTTTCCCCCTGACTCAACCAGGACTGCTGGCCAATGGCCAGTTGCCAATTTTATTCAGCCTGAGTAGCCCCTGGGGGTTAAATCCAAGGACAATACTCCCTGGGAAGGACATCGCTGTCCGTCATCAGAAGTGACCCTAAAGATCCCATGCTTATGTGAGCAAATATCAAATGATCCAATAAGTTCAATTCAAAAGCTGCAAAACTGTTGTTAAAAACTCACAACTTTATTAGATAAGATAAGATAAGATAAGATAAGATAAGATAAGATAAGATAAGATAAGATAAGATAAGATAAGATAAGATAAGATAAGATAAGATAAGATAAGATAAGATAAGATAAGATAAGATAAGATAAGATAAGATAAGATAGACTTTATTGTCCCGCAGGAAATTTGTCTCGGAGTCAGTAGTGCCTGCTTTATAAAATACACATAAATACACATCACCTCTTACAACTGCACTTGCCTATCAATACAAACATAACTACATACACACATACTACCATACATAGGTAAAATACACACACATATTCATGAAAAGTGACATGTGTTTGGCGAGGGATTAGCTAAAACTATGAGTCAGCGCCTCCCAGAACAGTTCAGTTCAGTTCAACGCAATATTTTAAACGTGGTGAGCAGACCACAGGAACCCCATGGACGCACCTGTAGAAGTGAAAAGCTCAGGTAGCGACGCCTTCATTTGGCACAACTTAAGACCAAACGATATTTGGTCCTCTTTGTCGCACCACGAGCGTAACAAAACCACACTTTGTGTTGCTGATCGGATATCAATCAGAGCGGATGGGGGAGGGGTGGAATCGTGTCCAGAGGAGGTAAAAGAAGAAGAAAAGAAGGAGGAGGAGGAGGAGGAGGAGGAGGGATTTGGGCTCCATGGTGCCCTGGCCCTCAGGAGTTTCAGAGGAGCCAAACGAGGGCCAGCAGGTCAGGCCGAGATAAAACTGAAAGAATGCGAGGTCATGTGGGTGTGGAAGACGAGATGAGCCGGGGATGCTCCCCAAACCCCGAACCTCAATGGGATGAAACATCTCTACAACAAACCATCTATCTGAGTCTGACCACCTTAAAAATCCCACACAAGCAGAAATATCTTCCCATCCTGTGTCAAGATCCATTTATTTTGAGTTGTCTAGTGCTCGCCTCAAAAAGAGCATTTTTAGAAGCGAAATAAGAGCTTTTTGTGGAGCACTACTTTCAGTGGTTTTGTCCAACAACTGCACGGTTAAACTTGAGTTGTGTTTCAGACTAGACTGAATATCTTCAAATCAATGCAGTTTGAGTGGTTGAGAGATTCCTGGTATTTCGTGTAAACATTCATCTTGTTTCAAGAAATTGGCAGATTTATTTGCTCGTTTGGGGATTTTTTTTAACTAAAATATGCTGAATTACACCTCAGTTCTGACGTGGAATTCTTTTGCTGTGGACATATAGACTATTAGGGAGTTGGGAGGAGAACAGCAAAGGCTTAGGATGATTAGCTTGCGGTTTAAACTGGATCTAACACTGCTGTTGAGAAATGTAAAAAAAGAAAGCAAGCATTTCATCTCTTCAAACATATTTTCTTTTGTTGTAGGTGTTTTACACGAGACTGTCGGAGGTGGACGGAGGTCCGTCCACACGTTCTGGACGGTCTCGGGGGGTTTTATTGAGTTTGTGTCCACCTCTAAAGAGGGGCAAGTCACTGAACACCCCTCTGCCCTCACCCACAACACAATGGGCCGGCCATTATGCGGGAGAGGAGCTGGGAGAGTTGGGGGAAGGCTGTGACATCTGGGCCACAACCTTTGACCTGGAATCTGGGCGAGCTAAATCCTGCAGGGGGAGGAAGAGGAGGTGCTGGGGGTGGGGGGGGGGTTCTTCTCCCCGAAGGGGGAGGGTCAAGCGGAGGAAGTGAGTGGAAAAACAGGGAAACGACAACGAGTCAAAATAAAATGCTACTTAATAGGTGATGACATAAGACACCGTTACAAACGCTCGGTACCAAACCTCCATTCCCCCTGCGGACCGAACAGCGCCGGCTCCGTCAACCTGAGCCCAGAACTAGTTCGCTGAATCCTGGTGAATCGAAAATACCCATTAACGGCAACTTTATAAAATACACATGATTTTGGGGAATGCAGACCATCACTTGTGCTTGCATGGCTAGTCACAACAAACCACTCAACATGAACGGAGTATTTGGCCCATTCAAGAACACCACGTTTTTATCGAAAACCAGAAAACGCAGCCTTAAATCAGTTGCTATATATTAGTCTGCAGTGATCCTTCGATGCATGTCATCTTTTTGACTACACAAGGTACACAGTATTCCTATAAAGACACAAGGATAACTCCAGTCATTTGTTCCCCGGGTTGCTGGAATCTGGTTTCGGCGTTGCACCTAAAACAGGAGGCGCTTCCCGGAGGAATGCCTCTCAAGGCTTTGCCGCTGTAATTCAGGCCAGGTTGCGTTACAGGAAGTTTTTCCGAGCTGTTTGTGGTCACCTGACTTTATCCTGTTGGCCCCTGAGCCTTTGTTCTTCTTGTGAAAGACCCCCCCCACCCCGACCCCTCCCCCCAAGCCACGGCAAACAGGGTCTCAGTAGGGGCCATAATGGTCAACTCCCACACTGAGCTGACCCATTCAACACAATCTATCAACAACACCCCCGCCCTAGTATACACAGACCCCACTTACTCACACCCACCCACACACCCACCCACACACAGACAAACACGCATAAAGGCACATGACATGCACACACCTACAGACACATATACATGCATTAAAATGCATAGAAAAATACACACACACACACACACACATGCATAACAACACATTTAGACATGTGCAGATACAAAGACACATGACATGTACACATAAACACACACAGACACATACAGACATACACCACACACCATAGACATATAAAGACACAATTGGCCGTGTCTGTGGGTGGGAACCCAGTTGTGGGTATGTGTCCTGGTCGCTGCACTAGCGCCTCCTCTGGTCGGTCGGTGCGCCTATTCGGGGGGGGGGACTGGGGGAATAGCGTGATCCTCCCAAACGCTACGTCCCCCTGGTGAAACTCCTCACTGTCAGGTGAAAAGAAGCAGCTGGCGACTCCACATGCACCGGAGGAGGCATGTGGTAGTCTGCAGCCCTCCCCGGACCGGCAGAGGGGGTGGAGCAGAGACCGGGACGGTAACTTGGACGGGTACAATTGGGGAGAAAGGGGGAGATCAAAATAAATAAATAAATAAAGACACAACAACACACAGTCAGGTAAACACAACATGAGACAGGACGTTTTCACGTGACAGCCAGGGCACAAATCTAGTTGTGCCGTGAAGTATGGTGCAGCCGGCGTGTCCTCTGAACAAACTGTGACCGAGGAGATAAATCTACACAGTGTGGTGCCAACAGGTATGAAAGGTATTTTATGGCCGACCGGGCCGCCGTATTCTTCCGCTGGGAAGAAAACACTTGCTCGGGGAAAGGTCGCAGTATTTCAACACCGTGTCATTTATACACACGGCAGGAGCCTCCTCGGCATTCCTTCCTTTCAAGCGATGCTCTCCATCAAGCGGGACGGTCATAAGTGATAATTCAGCAGGCCGGCTCAGCGCCGGCTGCTCTACACCTGCACACGGACCTCATCCGGAAGCACGGCGACTCGTCACGGCCGTTAGCTCGCGTCCATTTCTGAAGTGAAAACTCAAAAAGAGCATTACAAAAGGGAATCTCACTCACAGCCGAAATCGCTTAACATTAATGGCGTACCGTCGCTTGTGATGGTGTCGAAAGAACAGTTTGGATGACAGCAACGCCAGTAAAGCACCTTTTTTGGTAAGGGAGCTATAAATTGTGAGTACATGTCAACACCACAAAGTGTGCTCGGTCTGAAAGAACAACCTTGCTTTAAATAGCGGAGAGGACTCGGCGGAGAGGTCAGTGCAGCGCTATTACTTCCAAGTTTATTGGGCTTTAAAGGGTCAAACGATTCCTTAATAAATGCCGTTAAGCTCTCGATTTACTTGCTATCAAACCTAATGAGGGTTTTTAAAGGGGAGAGTTGACGCACTCATGCAACCTGAGTCAAACTGATAGGTGATGATACAACTCTCGTCGTCTGAAAACAGAAACAAAAAAAACCAAAAACAAGGAACAGTAAAAAGCTTACAGGCTGATTTGTCAGATTCCCCGTGTGACCTCATAAACAGCGGGGCTTTTCTCTACGGCAGGATGTCTCCACATGGGGGGTCGGATGATGCGCCATTCACGGCCCTCCTTGCAGGGACCACTGAAGCCAATTCTTGAGGAAAGGTGATGGAATTGCAAAACAGTCAATCCACAAGACCTCCTCATTGTGTGGGCCTATGGGTCACTTTGTGTTGGGGGGGGGGGTGGCGGGGGTGACGGGGGAGGGGGGGGGTCCTTTGACTCCCGGCTAATAAACTATCTTTGTGGCCCTCAAAGCCAAACACAATGAGAGGCTTTGATGTCGGGGCTCCTCCAGCACCATTGCTCAGAGCGGTCATAAAACACATTATAAATCTCCCTCCTCCTCCTCCTCGGTAACGCCTGTCCTCCCTCCAAAACGTGAAAACAAGAGCTCTCAGATGCTCCTTTACCCCGTATGGCTTACTTCTGTCGTTGTTCTAATCTCTCGTCTCACCGACTGGCTTTATTTCTGGCCTTTACGTATTTCTGCACAGTGCCGCTACTCCCCAACCCTCCGGGGGAACCTTTAACAGACGTGTGGGGACGTGTGCTGACGGGTGCAGACGGGACGTCCCAGACGTAGCGTGGAATACCGAATAAACCTGAACAAATGTTTGTCACAAACGGGCTCCTGTACGCAGAACCTGCCAAACAGAAGTAAAAAAAGCTCAGCTATAAGGAGATATAGCAGAAATATAAAGTCGACCGGTCTATCAATGTTTTAACTGTGCATCGTGTGGCGCTGTCACCATACTGACTTCCACCATGGCCGAGGTGATACCCATCTCACATTATTTCTGTATGTTCTCGGTATTGGGAAAGACCAGCGGCAACAGCTCGAGTGGAAACAAGCATCGTTCATATGAAAAGGGTGAAAATTCTCTCAACCCACCGAGTAAAAAATATGTTTGTCGAAATTAGCGTAGCGTTTTAAAGTGTCCCGTACCCCTCCTCCTTTTCTTGCTAATCTGGTTCTAGTAATGTCCTCTCTGATTTACAAGTCAGCTGCCGACCACCTGGCCGACCTCCTCCGGCCTCTGGCCACAGATGGTCAGTTGTCCGGAACACTGGTCTGGGACGGCTTTCCCCTTCTCCTACACCCAGCACAGCAAAATGAATCTGACCTATAGGCCACCAGAGCCACTATAGGCCCAATACCATTTAACAGCTGTCGGGGTGGTGGGGGTGGGGGTGGGGGTGGAGGGGTTGCTGAACTCCTGCAGGCTGGACTGAAAACATGGCCAATTAATCACTGATCAGCTCGGCTGTCAACAGATTTTGCGGCTGGCGGTCAAAGTTTTGTTCAGCTCAAAGTGTTACGGGGCCAAAGACCCAGCTGGACTGGCGGAGGGGGTGACACAGATCATTCTGAAGAAGTACTTTGTACCACAATTACATGCTGATTCATCCAAACATGGCTTAATCTGATAAATCGGGAACAGAGGATCAATCGTCACAATCACTTAAATCAAGCTGTGGGATTTCTCTGTCTGGCCTCTGTGATAAAACCAATTACAGAGTCCACTCTTTTTACTCTTGGTTTTCCCTGACTTCTCCCTGACTTCTCCGTAACTTTCAGCTTGATTTCCATGACCAAAAGAAAATATTTTTTTGAGTTGCCACTGAAAAGGTGTGTTTTACCACTATGTATGAAGTTAAAGTCGTGCTATATGGCAAATGCTGCATATGAGCCATTCTATTATCGACAGCTTCTGCTTGTCCACTTGAAGACGCTGATTGTTAGAACTGTACTTGTCCAATACACTGTCAACAAGCTAGCTAGCTAACTGATGTTAAAGCTAGCCAGCTGCAATAGTTCAACCTGCTTTTACTTTTATTTTTACTTGGTCAATCAATCTTTTTTTTTTTGGGGGGGGGCAGTGACTGGGGGCCGTCCCAGTCTCTGCTCCACCCCTTCTGCCGATCCGGGGAGGGCTGCAGACTACCACATGCCTCCTCCAATACATGTGGAGTCACCAGCCGCTTCTCTTCACCTGACAGTGAGGAGTTTCACCAGGGGGCGTAGCGCGTGGTGATCACGCTATTCCCCCCAGTTCCCGCTCCCCCCCAACAGGCGCCCCGACTGACCAGAGGAGGTGCTAGTGCCGCGACCAGGACACATCCCCACATTCGGCTTCCCACCCGCAGACACGGCCAATTGTGTCTATAGGGACGCCCAACCAAGCTGGAGGCAACACGGGGATTCGAACCAGTGAGCCCCGTGTTGGTAGGCAATGGAATAGACCACCATGCCACCCGGACGCCCCTGGTCAATCAATCTTTAACAGACTTGATGTTGCTTTTGTCAGATTTCCGTGATTTTTCCCAAATGATATCTCTACATAACTTTTCCAGGGCCGGAAAAATTTTCACATTTTCCAACTTTTCTGGGTTTTCCATGACTGTAAGAACCTGGAATTATTAGGGCGAACCTCCGTATGAGAACAGACAAGCTGAATGCAGAAAGTGTGTGAATTCATTACAGCAGGCTGTCCTGTGGTCGACACACCGTCATTGTTTGGTCATGAATGGATCAATGAGTGACCAAACTGTGGCCCTCGACCCAGACCGTCCCTGGCCGAGGGGCCCTGACCCTGCTTTTGCTGTCAGGACCCCTCAGGTTTGGAATGACCTGCCTGAGGAGACAAGACTTGCAGAATCAATGACTTCTTTTAAATAATTTCTTGGTAACACTTTAGTATGGGGAACATATTCTAAGTAAAAAAACTTAATTACTAGTGAATTAGTAATGATCAAGATGTCACTTTAGTATGGGGAACATATGCTAAGTAACAAAAACTTAATTTAGAGTAATTTAACACTATGAACACTTGTAGTTTTGTGTGTTGTTATGTAAGAACAGAGCATATTCATTAAGTGCTAGTAAGGGAGAATAACTCTTCTTGTGGTACTACCACCTTATAAAGGCCATACTAAGCAAAGCATATTGAGATGGTACTACTAATAAGCAATACTTCTGAGGTTATAGAGGGAAAACTCATAGTTAATGGCTTACTGGCTGTATAATAAGGCCATGCAGAATAAGGCATTAATAAGTGCTTAATAAAGACCAATGAAGAGCCAATATGTTGCTAATTTGCATGCTAATACGCACCTAATTAATGGTGTATATGTTCCCCATACTAAAGTGTTACCAGTTTCTTAAAACCTATTTCTATAGACTTGCTTTAATGTGATGTTGTGTTTTCATTATTTCTATTCTTTTATATTTGTATTTACATTTTTTTATTGTTTTTTTTTAAAAAAAATTTTACTGCCTTGTTATCTCTTACCATCTTTATCTCGACACCCTTCTGTTTTCTCTCGACTGTGTTTTTGTGTCTTTTGTTTTCTTGTTTTAACTTTACCTTAACTTTGTCTTGCCTTTGTTTGGCCTTACTCTTTGGCTCTCTGTTGTTTTATTGCTTTCTGAGTATTCTGCTTTTCCTGTGTCTGTCAAAGCACTTTGTCAACTCTGTTTTTAAAGGTGCTATATAAATAAAGTTTATTATCATTATTATTGGGAATCCTTGTATGACGTCACGTCTTGTTGTCCATCTGCATACATTTTCTCCATCTATGAATGAAGGACTCATACATCTAGGTGAGAAAAAGCAGAAAAGAAAAGAAAAGCAAAAAGAAAAAAACTCACCGAGGCCTCCGATGGTGTGTCTGCTGTCAGAGGCGTGCAGCTGAATGGGGGCGTTCTCCGGCTGGCTCTCCTCGTGGTAGAAAAGTCTGAAGCCTTGGACGCTGGCCGAGTTAGCTGGAGCTAGCTGCCAGCGGATGGAGATGGTGGTGCAGTTTAAGGGCTCCAGCTGCAGCTCGGGAGCTAAAGGAACTGGTTGGAAAAATAAAAAAGATTCATAATTAGAGTTTGTCTATTTCAACAGGCCAAGTGACATAGCTGAATATTCTCTCGGCCGAAGCCGATCAAATCTACTACACACACCCCATTACGTACGTTACTGAAAGAGAAAACATTGTCGTCGTTTCCATTCATTTTACAGCTTATAAAATTAAGAGCTGCTTAATGAAAACTGACGAGTCAAGGAGCCCAGTTCAGAGATGGTGTTCTATTATCTTTACCATGTGACTGTTAAAGCTTGATTCAAATACAGTCAAAGAGTGATGGCGCGTGACAACACCGGCCAATTAAGCCGTGTCAAATATTTTTTTTAATTAGTGATAATACAGGAATGGCAGACGGCGGAAGAGTCTAATCGCTGGACAGGAGATTCCTGTCTGTGTTGAAAATGGAGAGCGAGAGAGATAACGAGAGATCGAGATAGAGAGAGAGAAAGACGGGATAGGCAGGAAAGACTTATCTCCCGCTCCCCACGCCCAGCCTCTAAATGGCCCTATTCTCCTTCACAGCCAGGGGCTGGGGTCCCTCTCTTTATGACCCATGACTGAAGCCATTCCAATGTTACTGACAGTGCAGGGCAAAGGTCAGTGGGTAACAAACGCAATGCCTTAACAAGATTATTGGAGCAGGCTCTTCTCATGCGGCCTCCCTCCTCCTCATCGTCCAGAGAAGAAGAGGAATGCTTCACAGCTCATCCAGCCTGGTAGCTCAACGTCCTCTACATGCACAGGTCAATACACGACGCAGGGATTCGAATCCGGACGGGTTTGGAGGATGCGTAGGTCGATAGTCACAGGATCACATCGTTAATATGAAATATAATACTGTTCGCATTATAGCTATGTCATCTTCACGGCCCACCAATCTGAACGTTTGTTGTTATAACAAACAGAATTTAATCTGTCGCTGCACTAGCGCCTCCTCTGGTCGATCAGGGGAGGGGGAACTGGGGGGAACTAGCATGATCCTCCCACGCGCTACGTCCCACAGGTGGATCTCCTCACTGTCAGGTGAAAAAAAGCAGCTGGCGACTCCACATGTATGGGAGGAGGCATGTGGTAGTCTGCGGCCCTCCCCGGATCGGCAGAGGGGGTGGAGCAGAGACCGGGACAACTCGGAAGAGTGGGGGGGAATTGGCCGCATGCAATTGAGGAGAAAAAGGAGGGAGGGGAGGGGAGGGCCCCCCCATGGGAGGGCCCCCCCATGAACAGCCCTGAACATGAATGCGCCTGAATAACCGGATAAATGTGGACTTTGGGTTCCTACCCTGTCCCGACATGTCTGACGCTTGGATGAGACTGAATCATTTGAGCTACTCCTTCTTAATGAACCGATTCATGTGTTCAGCTTAATCGAGCGTTTTAGCACCAAGACATTATGTGATGTTTAACGTCCATGTTCCACGTTGAAGAACTCTAACAAAGCCGCAGTGATAATCTTTCGACATGTTAACCTCATCCTGTCGTGATCCACAATAACACAACATGAAGCATAACGAGAACACCCTGGGGATTCACTTCCTTTCCTCTCTGTAGACTACAGCTGTCATGTCTGGTGCTGCGCCAGTAGCTCCCTGCGCTTAGAGGGACAAATCTGATTTGGATCATCCCGAAACCGAACTGAGCCGAGACCCCGACTACAAGACTCACTGAGTCGGTTCACTGGCTCGACGAAACTGATGAAGCGACGTGAGCCAGACTTGTTCACTGAACTGAACGCCAACATATATATATATAAATAATGACTGACTGTGTTGCTGTTGCTGTTACATTGCTGTTAAGCCCACAGAGGCAAATTTGTAATTTGTGATATTGGGCTTTACAAATAAAACTGATTTGATTTGATTTGATTGCCTGACTGACTGATTGAAACGCAGCAGCACACTGACAATAATCCAAAAACACCACAGAATAAGATCTATCTAGAAACCCTGATCGTATCATGGTAATAGGCTGTGTGATCTGGAGGGGGGGTTAAATATCAGATTTACATTTCCCACCTTTTGCGCTGGATGCTTTGGGCGTTCGGTGCGAGGTCCAAACGGACTGCTCCCCCCAGCCCACGCTGGTGGCTGCCACGATGCGCAGCAGGTAGATGGTGTCTGGCTGCAGGTTCTCCAGCAGGTGTTGGGTTTTCTCTCCGGGCAGCTCCATCTGTGTGACGGCGGGCTCGGCACTGGTGCGGTACGACAGGCGGTAGGCGGACACTCGGCCGCGGCTCAGCTTGTTGGAGAGGGGCTGCCATGACACCTGGATGTCCGTGGGGCTGCGGCTGGTGAGGCTGAGCTCCGGGGCGCGGAGGGGGACTGGGGACAGACAACACAAACCAGTTAAGAAACCACCGGCCAAAGACACTGGGAATGTGCAAAACATCAATATGAGCTTGGAAAATATCACTACGTGAGACGTTTTAGGTAAAAGCTGCTTGTAATCATCAGTTTATACCAAATTGTATATCACGATTTGACAATTTCTGAATTTCACCCCAACACAAAATGACGATATTGAATTATTGCCCAGTCCTAAACCAGGGCGTACCAGGGAAGTCACACATTCAATCCCCTGCAGCTACTCCTGCTGTGAATCTTGCCGTCCTAACTGGAGGACTTTCACATGTTTACTGACAGTCAGAATCAATACAGTCCATGTCTCTCTGTGCCGGTGTCAACAGGAAGTCAACCCAACGCAGACAAGCTGTAAAACACTCATTTCATTCGGGGCTGGCCAACAGTTCAATATCATTGTTGACTGTTTTTCCAATGGTGTTGTATCAGCAGGAAATTTGGATATGGTCGTGATCATGATACACAATTTTGTTGATAATGTGAATGTAAAGTTTCCTACAACATGAGATGTGAGATATTTGAGGAGTATTATTTGAAAACTAGTTTTGGTTTGACAGTATACTTTATGGTGACCAAAGTGTGATCATGAGGCGCCGATGGATTCTACACGAGGGGTTTTTGCATATGCACATATTGTGATTTATACTGATCTCATCCCTGGAGAAACACCTGAACCTTGATGTTCCCCCCACATCACACACCAGAATAAAAGATGTCTGCCTCTACAGGTCCATCTTACTCTCCTCATGGTGTGCTATTTTTAACTTGTGTTATGAAAAAAGAAGCCGGGGAAAACAAAACTCTCGATCAAACCACACAGCACACCCGGGTTAACACAGAAACACTCTGAGCTTCATTTGAGAAAAAAACAAAACCAAAAAACACAAGTACAGTTTCTAATAGCTCATCTAAAGACAATCCATTGAACCTTCCCTCACCTCATAAAAGGTGACACACTCACACACACACACACACACACTACAGCTTATATGTATAATATACACACACTAATATGCATACACATAGTTTTTTTTGGTGGGGGGGGGGGTTTCCTCCTATTTCTCCCCCACTCTCCCGGTCTCTGCTTCACCCCCTCTGCTGATCCGGGGAGGGCTGCACACTACCACACGCCTCCTCCCATACATGTGGAGTCACCAGCCGCTTCTTTTCACCTGACAGTGAAGAGTTTCACCGGGGGGAGGTAGCGCGTGGGAGGATCACGCTATTCTCCCCAGTCCAGTCCCCCCCCCTCAAACAGGCGTCCCAACCGACCAGAGGAGGCGCTAGTGCAACGACCAGGACACATACCCACATCCGGCTTCCCACCCACAGACACGGCCAATTGTGCCTGTAGGGACGCCCGACCAAGCCGGAGGCAACACGGGGATTCGAACCAGAGATCCCTGTCAGAGATCACCGTGTCGGTAGGCAACGGAATAGACCACCACGCCACCCAGATGCCCCACCGGCTCAGTAATTCAGCGAGGCTCGAGTCTTTCAGCATCAGTAGAAGGACAGCGTCCTCCTGACTCGTCCAAGTCAAACTCTCCTCACAACCTCGTGTTGAGTTTTTTCTCCATTGCAGTACGCACGACTGTGTTGGTGTCTGTTTTATCCTCGGGTGTCCCGTCCATGTTAACATGGCTTACCATGGGGTGCCCGGGTAACACTGCGGTCTATTCCATTGCCCACCAACACAGGGCTCGCCGGTTCGAATCCCCATGTTACCTCCGGCTTGGTCGGGCGTCCCTACAGACACAACTGGACGAGTCTGCAGGTGGGAAGCCGGATGTGGGTATGTGTCCTGGTCGTTGCACTAGCGCCTCCTCTGGTCAGTTGGGAGGGGGGGAGGGGGAACTGGGGGGAATAGCGTGATCCTCCCATGTGCTACGTCCCCCTGGTGAAACTCCTCACTGTCAGGTGAAAAGAAGCGGCTGGTGACTCCACATGTATGGGAGGAGGCATGTGGTAGTCTGCAGCCCTCCCCGGATCGGCAGAGGGGGTGGAGCAGCGACCGGGACGGCTCGGAAGAGTGGGGTAATTGGCCGGGTATAATTGAGGAGAAAAAAAGGGGGAGGGGCAATCTAAAAAAAACCAAAACATGGCTTACCATCTTCCAGTGTTTGCTGGAAGACGTGGTCCGACATCCGGCTGGCTCCCATGGGCATGTACGCCACGATGTAGAAGGTGTAGTTACGAGCCGGCTCCAAGTCGTCGATGATGTAGCGGGTGGTGTCGTTGCCGATGACGACCTGATATTCCTCGTTGTTCAGGCCTGCATGTGAAAATAACAACATGGTGAAACACGAGTGGAAATACTCACGACACATTCTCATTTCATCCCTGACGGGACGCAGTATGTCTGGATCCAAACACGAGTCACATCAAATACACTACAACACACACTACAACACACACACACACACACATTCTGCTGTGCTATTGTCTTGGTCTGTTGGCTTTCAGGACCTGCCAAGGTAGAAAATCCATAAGTCAAAGTCAACTCAATCAGACATTTTGACAGTGAAATCTCCAGGGCCCAACTGTTTTGTCCCACGGCTGACTGAACGATACGGCTTTAACGAGTCCGGATGAGGAAATCACACACAGCACTTGTGTACTCGCAACCTCGGCCTACAGAATTTCCCCAACCGATTCCTGACCCGGTAAACAAAATCCTTGAGGTTAAAAGAAAGAAAAAGATGTCCACTGTGTGAACGGCTCAATAAAGCCCGCTGAAAGGGGCGAACAAAGCCCGGCTTCCTGTCAGGCTCGCACTCTCCGTACGCCTTCGTACGACACACACACACGCTCAGATTAACACACTCCATCACACGGGCTAATTAGTTCCGCTCTTCATTAGCAGCCTTCTTCTACTTCGCTCTCTCTGACTTTTGTCGCCGGCCCTTCTCCTCCGAGGCCAAACCCGGAGAGAATGACTAAGTCACCAAGTCTTAATCAAAGCCCTCGACAGATGCCACTTATTCCGGAGGCAAACAGAGAGAGTTTGTTCAACTATTGGGGTGTTTTTTTCCAGTCCCTTATCCCCGCATAATCCAGCAGGTGCTCCTTTGGCTGGTGGATTTCTGCACGTTTCACACCCACAATGGACTTCTATGGTGCTACAGTGAACAAGCGCCTGAATGCAGGCTGAAATGCTCTGTTAACTGTCGCACTGTTCAGATGTGACTCCTATTGTCAGCCGCAAAACGTTCCCAGGGAAGGTGGGGAGCGCTTAAAGGCCGCAGGCCCTCTTCTTCCTCATCGTCAATAGTTGTGCGTCCTGCATTTTCTCCAGAAAAGAAGAATCCCGAAACTGCCTGCATGGAGCTGAGGTGTACAGAGGGCCGTCCCTGTGTGCCAGGAGAGAAAGCCCTTATTATTCTTATTTTTGGTTGAGTGATCACTTTTTTTGCCCTCTGACCTCCGCCCGCCGAAATACTATTGACAACAGATGGTCGATTTGCCCACATTCCACTTTCAGGGCAAGAAGGAAGTGGGACATTTGAACGGTTTTAAGCTGCTGCTTCCCCAGGCTACGACGTCCATTAACACGAATGGCTGAATATATCAACTGTTTCCTGTCACTGGACGTTAATGGGGGAGAAGAAGCGTAATTGAGACAGTAGCGGGCATCTTCGTGTGTCCTCCCTCCCCCTCCCCTCCCCCGCTGTGTCCCTCACCTTCAGATTTCATGTAGTGGACAGAATAAGCGATAACTTTATCCGCGTTGTACAGCGGTCGCTCCCAGGCCAGCAGGATGGCGGAGCTGGACACCGTGTCGGCCCGCACGTTCCTGGGCGCGCTGGGCCGGTCCTCGGACATGACCACGATGAGCCGGGCCATGGACAGAACCGAGCCCTGGTCGTTCTCCGCCTGGCACTGATAGATGGCGTCGTCCTCGGGGATGATCTGGTTGATGACCAGTTTGCTGTGGGGGTCCAAAAAACACACAAAGACGGTAAGCCGACACGCAGACGGCTCCTTTACGAGCACGAGGGGGGTTTAGCTTCGGCGTCGCCGTCGACAAGCCCGGAGAGTCGAACCACAAGAGGGAAGCCAATTAGAAAGCCATTACCCAGGAGTACATTATTCAGCTTCCTGTCTACTGTGGGAACAAGCTGATGAATTTTTCACGTTATTATTCCATGTTGTTATTATGTCATCCATCCATCCATCATCCAAACCGCTTCTCCTGCTCTCAGGGTCGCGGGGATGCTGGAGCCTATCCCAGCAGTCATTGGGCGGCAGGCGGGGAGACACCCTGGACAGGCCACCAGGCCATCACACAGGGCCCACACACACACACACACACACACATTCACACCTAGGGGCAATTTAGTACGGCCGATTCACCTGACCTACATGTCTTTGGACTGTGGGAGGAAACCCACACAGACGAGGGGAGAACATGCAAACTCCACCCAGAGGACGACCCGGGACAACCCCCCAACGTTGGACCACCCCGGGGCTCGAACCCAGGGCCTTCATCATGTTATGTTTTTATTGCTGATATAAAACCACCGTTTTACATCAGCAAATGCAGACTATGGGTACAGATTAAATGACTAGTGTAACCAGTAAAGGTCTGTTTTAATTACCCCCCCTTATTTACTATACGCTTGGGAGCAAAGGACTTATGATGGTGATGATGATGGTGATGAGGATGCTCTCACTGAAATTAAAGCCAACAAAGTGGACCTGTACGTTGATACCTGTTGTACATCTTGATGCGTCCGTTGGACTGGACTCTCTCGCCGTTCTTCAGCCAGGTGATCTGCGGCGTGGGAACTCCTTCAGCCTGACACACGAAGCGGGCGGTACCGGCCCGCGGGCGCGTCAGGCTCTCCGGCCACTCCACCAGCGACGGCGGCGCTAGGGAACGAGAGGCGTCCAACACAATTATGAATACAGCGTAATGACACTTTTCCGTAGAAGTCAACTCTCAGAGGACAGAGCCAAGTGTTACCGACTGGCATCATAGGGCGCTACGTAGTTATTATATCATAGTAGTACTACATTAGGTAGTAGGAGTAGTGCATTTGCTAAGAAATAATTACATCACAGTAGTACTACATGAAGTAATGGTAGTAGTAGTGCATTTGCTATATAGTCATTATACCATAGTAGTACTATATTAAGTAGTAATAGTAGTAAATTTACTACATAGTTATATGACATGTAGTAGCAGTAGTAGTAGTGCATGTGCTACATAGTAATCATATCCTAGTAGTACTATATGAATTCATGGAAGTAGCACATTTGTTATTATATCATAGTAGTATTATATGATTACGTGGCAGTACATTTGCTACGTTAATATAATCCATACCGTAATCACCTCATAGTAGCTCTAAATGAAGCAGAAGTAGCATAGTATATTTGTTACATAGAAATCATATCATACGAATACTAAATGAAGTAGTAGTAGTAGTTACATTTCCAGCATCATAGTCACATCGTAAGACTATTATTTGAAGTAGCTGTAGTACATTTGTTACATAGTAATCATATAGTAGTAGTACTGTATGACGTAATAGTAGTGGTACATTTACTACGATGTAAAAAGTAGTCAAAAGTACATGCCATGTTGAGTACATTTTGTGTAAGTGTGTCTTAGATCATCTAGAGGTGATGAATAGGAAAATCAAAGTATAAAGTATATATATATACATATGTATATATACACAGTATAAAGTAGACTTTCCTCGACACAACTCAGTATGACAGTCATATTTTGTCATAACAGCTATTACGTTAATAATAGAAACTGATAATAATGGTGTCTCAGTAAGTGAGGGCACGATACTAAAAGCTGACTTCAACAGTAGCATTAAGTATTAGCTGCAGCATGCCACCGGGCAGCCTCTTTACCCAGCACGGTGACGTTGGCGGAGGCCACGGTGTAGTTGCGTGTGCCGGGCGTGGTGGCTCGACACATGTACACTCCGCCGTGTTGGGGCTTGATGTCCGTGATGATGAGGTTGCCGTTCCCCAGCACCTTGCTGTTGTAGACATCGATGGATTTGCTGTCGGCTCGGCTCCAGGAGATGAGGGGCCGTGGCTTCCCGGTGGCCATGCACTCCAGGATGACGCTCTGGTGCAGCGACACGGTGGCGTTCTGCGGCCCGGCAATAATGCGCGGCCTCTGGGGGAGCTGCGGGCCGGGCGCTGTAGCGGGAGATGGGGCAAGGACAAATATGGATCATGTAACAGGACGAGACCAATCATTTTATATGTAAATCACTCTGTCGCCCTACGACAAAGAGAATTCTTTCTACAGCTTGGGACATAATGACTTATTCATTAAAAGGTCCCATGAACAGGCATGTAGAGCACCGCCAGCATCCACGATTTGACATAGATCTGAATGAACCTGAACGGCCGGGTGGGATTTAGTTTGATTTGATTGATTTGACTAATAGACGATAATGACCGGGCATGTGTAGAAGGATGTGCACATCGATATGCTGTTGGCTAGTTTCAGTTTGGTGACAGAAGATCACCCGTTTACTGTCAATCTCACATCCCATTCATTTATTCATGGGACATTTTTGGTGGTGTACCCGCAGGATGAGGAAACTAAAACATGCTTGTATTTGTCAGGAAGAGGAAAACATATTCTTTTAAACACAAAATTGAATTGAACCAGTTTTAGGTGAATTTTCTAAAACCTAGTGTTAAATGCGTCCTGGGTACGGACGTTAAACTGCAACCGTCGGGTCGTCGGTGACTAAACCGGCACCTCCGCTTCAGCCCTTGGGTTGTTGTGAGGAGGGCGTGTGGACACCCAGCAGGACTAGAAACAAAACCCGTCAAAGGGCGGATGAGTTCCTCTGTGAACCAACGGCCGTCCATACCTGGAGAGGAGAAAGGGACCACCAGGTACTCCCCCTACTGACACACAATGATGACCCAACCTGCTGAGGCCTCAGCTGTGCTCCTACGACCTCAAAAAAGGTTACGGGACTGATGATGATGGTGAGTGTTAAATAGGTGGTAAGTTAAGTATGAGAATGAAAAGACATGTTTCATTTCATGGGACCTTAAGAAACATCAGTTCTAATGAGGAAATGTAAAATAAGGCCTCACCGTCCATATTACGGAACGCTCATTATGTCCCCACATGTTTTAAAATGTCAGCGACTGGGAAGTCTGACACAGGCGCTTGGCATACAATTCTTAAAGCGTCTCTTCTGTTATTATCGTGACATCTCTCCAGCGAGACTCTTTAAACACGGCTCTCATTACCCGGTGTGACGGTAAGGGTCGCCTCTGTGCTCCTGCGGCGGTTGCCGATGTTGGCGGCCATGCAGCGATAATTCCCGGAGTCCGTCCGCTGCACGCCGTGGATCTGCAGGACACCGCTGGGCAGGACCGTGATTCTGGAGGAAAGACATCATCACAACTTCTCGCGATGACGGACGAGAGCGACTACAAACCCAACATCTGACAGCTGAATCAGGTTATCATTAATACTGAACAACACTAAGACGGTACCAGTAATACTGACTTAGACAAAGACTTGACATATTTTTTCGTCTGTGGTAGTCAGTATGTATGGATACTTGATACAGGACATATCTTTGTGCACTTGCACACATACATTTCTATTTGCACTGTACAACATATTCATAAGGTATATATATATATATATAGTATTTACACATACATTTACTGTCCTGCCATTGTACTCATATTTACACATACTGTTCAACATATTGTTGGTCTGCATCTTTCATGAGCTATTCTAGTGTTGTGTATGCAGTCATACTGCATGATCTGTCTTAGTGTTTAGTCCAGGGTTTCTCAACCCAGTCCTCAAGGACCCCCTATCCTGCAGATTTTCATTGTAACCCTGCATAGGTAGCCCTGCTTGTACTTACTCGACCAATCATCTCGCAGCACTTAATTATGCAAGGTGTGCAACGTCTGACAAACTTCATTGCTGATTGGTTGAATAACTACAAACAGGTACCTATTCAGGGTTGCAAAGAAAATCTGCAGGATAGGGGGTCCTTGAGGACTGGGTTGAGGAACACTGGTTTAGTCAATACTGCAGCTTATGTCAAGGCAGATTCCATGTACACATGTCCTCATTTCTGATCCTGATATGTCAACAGCTGTGTGAATGCACACCGCTGTCACACAGCATACAGAACGAAGCATTCAAAAGTATAAAACTCATATAAAAAGTATATAAAGAGACAAAAGAAGAGCTTAACTTGAACCCTCAGCGGGTTTGGAGGGCCTACCTGTCCGTGACGAGGGGCAACATGACCCGGTTGAACTCCCAGGTGATTATGGGAGGAGGGGTTGCGATGATTTTGCAGGAGAACCTGGCGACCGAACCCTCGGTCACCACGATGGACCTCGGCTGGATGACAAAGGAGGAGATGCCTGATGGGCAAACACAACCTGTCAGTCACGTCCCTTTCCTACGTGTGCCAAGAACAATCACCATTGCTTTGTATCACTATTGTGAACTGGGAATGTCTAAAAGGTATTTCTGGTTTTTGTTTTTTTTTTAACTTTCATATATTGATATTTTTTCTACGGCACATCATGAGAAAATCTACATACTGTAGCCCGATAAACTGAGTGTGACTGTCAACATTTATCAACATTTATCATTTACTTTACATTTCCTAACTAAGAATTTCCTGTTTACTTTACATTTACTTAGGTCATAGTGCTACACTTCGGTTTATCGAGACTTCAGGATGAAAGGCATTTTATTAAACTACCAAATGCATAATTACAATCGATATATCAAACCCACAGATGATTTCCTTTAGAGACGCACCGATAGCAATACTAATATCAGATATCGGGTCGACACCTGGCTAAGATGGAGTATCGGTATTGGAGATTTTACTCGGGACTTAAATCTGATACCAAAAGCCATGAGTAACATGGCATAAATACAACGAAAATAACTCGATTTACTGCATTTTGGGCACATGGAAGCCTGTATTTCTTTATTGGTGGGGGAAAAAACCCAGATTCTCTCTCACTTATCTCATCCATCCATCATCTGAACCGCTTATCCTGCAGCCTATCCCAGCAGTTACTGGGTGGCAGGCGGGGAGACAACCTGGACAGGCCACCAGGCCATCTCACACACACACCTAGGGACAATTTAGTACAGAGGTGACCTACATGTCTTTGGACTGTGGGAGGAAACCCACACAGACACGGGGAGAACATGCAAACTCCCCACAGAGGACGACCCCCAAGGTTGGACTACCCCGGGACTCGAACCCACAACCTTCTCGCTGGGAGGCGACCGCGCTAACCGCTGCGCCACCGTGCCCAAACTAACGACCCTACACTGTTGAGTTGGTAGAAGTAATGGCCTAGATCAGCATCGCCCGATTACAATTCCTAAGTTCTATCCTGCAGAAACCCACCATAAAGGAATTATGTTTGCCCGCTGTGTAGCTTCAGGTTTAAAGACATCCTCTCAAACTTGTTCCTGTCAACCGATGTCCGTTTGTTTAATATTCATCACCGACTATGGCAACAGTCAAGTCAATTGTATTTGCATAGCCCATTATCACCAATTAACATGTGCCTCGGGGGTTTTACAGCAACACAACACCCTGGCCTTAGACCCTCGCATCTGATGAGGAACAGCTCCCTAAAAAAAAAACTTTAACGGGGAGAGAAACTAGGATGATACAATAATCATTTACTTCCCTTTTAATTCACGAGAGCCGTTGCTTCCGGAAGCTTTGTAGTTCCAAACCCAGGCTGCCGTCGCAACGCTTCCCGCGAAACGAACTCACGCTGCGCACGTGACCCTCGACAGCCACTGACGTGGTTTATCTCGGCCAGCAGTGATTGGTTCAGCAGAGAGAATAAGGCGGAACTTCCTCTGTCGTGGACCAATCAGAAAGCATGAGGAATCGGAGGGTGTGCTCCAATTATCGGGTCGTCGCGTTGCTCAGCCTCACTGGGAAAGTCTACTCGAGGGGGCTGGAATGGAGGCGCCGACCCATTGTTGAACCTCGGATCCAGGAGGAACAATGCGGACCAACTCTTTACCCTCGCGGAAGTGCTGAGGGAGGCATGGGCGTTTGACCAGCCAGTCTACACGTGTTTTGTGGACTTGGAGAAGGCTTGCGACCGTGTAACCCGGGGCAGTCTGTGGGGGGTACTGCGGGAGTATGGGGTACCGGGGCAGTTGCTACAAGCCATCCGCTGCTTGTATAGCCAAAGTGAGAGCTGTGTCCACATTGGCACAAAGTCAAACACGTCCTCGGTGGGTGTCGGACTCCACCAAGGTTGTCCCTTGTCTCCGATTCTGTTTGTGATATTCATGGACAGGATCTCAAGGCGCAGCCAAGGTGAGGAGTGTGTCCACTTTGGGAACCTCAGAATTGCATCTCTGCTCTTCGCAGGTGATGTGGTTTTGTTGGCTTCATCAGAACACGACCTCCAGCATGGGCTGGGGCGGTTTGCAGCTGAGTGTGAAATGGCCGGGATGAGAGTCAGCACCTCCAAGCCTGAGGCCATGGTTCTCTACCGGAAAATGGTGGATTGCTCCCTCCGGGTTGGGGATGAGTTGTTGCCTCAAGTGAAGGAGTTCAAGTATCTCGAGGTCTTGTTCACGAGTGAGGGTAGGGTGGAGCGGGAGATTGACAGACGGATTGGTGCAGCATCAGCAGTGGTGTGGACGTAGTACCGGACCGTTGTGGTGAAGAAGGAGCTGAGCCGGAAGACAAAGCTCTCAATTTACCAGTCAGTCTTCGTTCCAACCCTCACCTATGGTCATGAGCTCTGGGTAGTGACCAAAAGGGTGAGATCACGGATACAAGTGGCTCAAATGAGTTTCCTCCGTAGGGTGTCTGGGCTCAGCCTTAGAGATAGGGTGAGGAGCTTGGACATCTGGAGGGAGATTGGAGTAGAGTCGCTGCTCCTTTGCATCGAAAGGAGCCAGTTGAGGTGGTTTGGGCATCTGATTAGAATGCCTCCTGGGCGTCTTCCTTTGGAGGTTTTCCAGGAACATCCAACTGGGAAGAGACCCCGGGGTAGACCCAGAACTCACCGAGGGACTACATGTCCAATCTGGCCTGGGAACGCCTTGGAATCTCCTAGGAGAAGCTGGAGGGCGTTGCTGGGGAGAGGGATGTCTGGAGTGCCCGACTTAGCTTGCTGCCACCGCGACCTGACCCCGGAGAAGCGGCTGATGATGAGATGAGATGAGATGAGTCAACTAGTGAAAGATGGTAATCTTTCAGACAGTGGAAATCTTTGAGATTGCCACTATGACTGAAACATGATCTCAAGAAACACCAAACTCAGAACAGCGGCCAAGATTCCTTTTGAGAAGCAACAAATTCCTTACTGTAAACTTTGACAACTTTGTTCATTTGTCAACAAATCAATTTACCTTCTGTCACCTTCTTCTCGGTGCCACATCGGAGTTATGCATTCGCTTAAAGATATTAAGATATGAAGAAAGCGCACTGATGTGTAAAAGCCCACATCATACAAAACAAAGTGCCTTCACTATTGTACCTGCTCAAACCAAACCAAGGTTACAGGATTTATTCCTCAGTCATTGTAATGGAGCCAAACAGTGGGTTTTCTGTTGATGGGCCTTAGCTGTGGAACGAGATGCTGTGTTTCTGAATATGACCCGACCGACAGAAAACCTGCAACCACCAGGTTCTCCATAAATCAGATGCTTTTGATTGCTCAGACGTCTGATTTTCCAGAGCTGGGCGGACCGCGGGGGATGAGAACCTCTCTGGGACAGATTCAAAGTCTAAATGAAACCAACAAATATAACAGAGTATATATAAAACAACGTACCTGGTCTTTGATAAAATAATACTCTAAAAACCAAACAAAGAACATTGACACTAAAATACATTTCACTGAAACAGCAACAGTGGGGGCGTCCGGGTAGCGTAGCGGTCTATTACATTGCCTACCAACATGGGGATCGCCGGTTCGAATCCCCGTGTTACCTCCGGTTTGGTCGGGCGTCCCTACAGACACAATCGGCCGTGTCTGCGAGTGGGAGGCTGGATGTGGGTATGTGTCCTGGTCAGTCGGGGCGCCTGTTTGAGGGGGGGGAACTGGGGGGAATAGCATGTTCCTCCCACGCGCTACGTCCCCCTGGTGAAACTCCTCACTGTCAGGTGAAAAGAAGCGGCTGGTGACTCCAGATGTATGGGAGGAGGCATGTGGTAGTCTGCAGCCCTCCCCCGGATCAGCAGAGGGGGTGGATGGCTTGGAAGAGTGAGGTAATTGGCCAAATACAATTGGGGAGAAACCCCCCCCCCAAAAAAAACAGCAACAGTTCAGTCTATTAAAACAATGGTGACAGGATAGAGGCACTAACAGTTTCTGAACATTATAAATGAAACCCATGACCTGGGAGACAGAAATGAAGGGAGACACTAAACATTTACCTGAACACTCCTCTCTCACTAATGAGTCATGTGACCTCCAAATGAATAACATTGCCTCTAATTCATATTACAATTAATCTCATTAATATGAAATTGATTTCTAAAAACAACAGGCTGGATAATATGAGCTCAGCTGATACTTTTTGTGGTTTGGGTTTCAGAAAACGTCCGTGTCATAGCGGTTCCCCGCAGCGGTGAAACTCCTGAAAGTCACTAAGGTCATTCATCCGCCGCCTTCCTCCCCCGGCTCTACCCTAGACACCACAGAGGCTTCAGGTCAATAATGGTGTTAAGATAAATCAATTGTATTCATTCTCTTCATACCAGCCTCCGTTAAAGACACTAGTCACCTTTTGTGAAATGTGAAGAAAACAATAATAAAAAAAAACTTAATTAAAAGCACTATGAGTAGAAAATAACCTACAATTAGGATAATGGTACACAAATTGCCCTGATCCCATACAGGACCCAGGACAGCACATTTTTGTTTGGATGAAGTAACAACAGTGAAAAAAAAATCAGATATACAAACTCTTTTTTAACCAGAAAGTGAAATGAAAATAACTACAGGAAGTGAAAAAGATGTTAACTGATGCAAACTTCCTGGGGAGGACGTGGTTCCCCTTAAGGGTTCATGTGGAGGGGACGTAGTCACCGGTTGTTTTTAGCTTGAAACTATCAGCTCTGAAGTAACAGGTAAACACAACAGCTCAACCTTTGACCTCCGTGCACATATCCAGCAGACCCTTAACACCCGGCATTGAAGTAGCAGGAAAGACTACCAACAAGTCAAAGATATTAAAATATTTGTATGGTCCAAAACTGGTCCAGGAACATATACAGGGACCAGTGACCTGACGGATAGAGTATATTCACCCGTAATGCAAACAACAATCGCATCCATCTTTCCTCACCTTCAGGATGGAAGACGTGGAAATCACAGCGAAGCTAATGAGAAAAGACCAAACAGAGAGTGAACATGAGGTTAGACCTGAGAGGAAAGCTCAAACCCCGTCCGTCCAACAGAAACTGCTGACGTACGACTCCAAACCCCTTCGCCGTCTATATATTGAGCTGGCTGTCAAGGCGTTTGGACCTGCCGGTGAAAGGAAAGTGTCTGAGGAAGACTATCTCAAATTCCTGTCTCCCTGTCAAATGTCACACAGAGTCCATGTTGGGGTTTCGCCAACAACTTTCCTCTGTTTTCCACACAAAGCTCAACTAGAAAGAGAAAGAGAAGCAACCACCCCGGGTGAGGCTCTGCTTTCGAGAAAGGTCCACAGGAAGTCCCTCGGCTGCCATGAAAGCACAGCGGCGTCTATCAACTCCATGATGGATGACTGAATGTAAATTGTGCTGTCGGGTGTTGTGGTCCTTGAACAGCGGGAGGCACCACGTTCATCCAGACCTGAATGTGAACCAAACTAGCGCGGATCTCTTCCCTTATTCTAACCTGATATTAACGCTAGTTAACACGGAAGATCATTGTTATCCTGACAATAATTCATCCTTTACATGCTCCCCCCCTTGGTAACATCATACGTCATCGTGGTCTCCACTTCCACTGCTACGCCGATGGCACCCGGCTCTACATCGCCACTAAATCCATCACCACGACAACTTACTCCGGCTGGACCAACTGCCTCACTGAAATCAAATCGTGGGTGCAAGACAACTTCCTCAAACGAAATTGCAATAAATCTGACATGATCATCATCCCAAATCCCTCCACTCTGTCTCCTTCCCCACACATCCCCAACCTCTGAATCATCCCCCACACCCCCACCCCCACCCCCACCCCCATCTACAAGCCGGGATGCGCTATGTAAGAGGGTCTAGAGGATTTAGAAAAGAAAGAGAAATAGGTAAGTCACTTAATAGAAGACTGGGGGGGGGGGGTTTGGCTGGAGATTCTTAAAGTATCCCCGGAAAAGTCCCCACACCTTTTGGAACTTGTCCTTGGAGTTACAGACCGAGTAGTGGATCTTTTCGAGGTTTAAACGGGCCATAATATCGTTCAGCCACTGAGCGTGGGTGGGCGAGGCAGCATCCTTATATCCCAGCAATATTGCACGCCTGGCCAATAGAGAAGCGAAGGACAATATGCGGCGTTTGGACGGGGTCAGGTGTACGTCATCCTTGCCAGTGGATCCAAACAGGGCGACCAGAGGGTTAGGTTCTAGCTTGAAACTGAGGGTTAGGGATAAGGTTTGGAGGACATCGTCCCAGAATTTTTAAGTCTAGGACACGCCCAGAACATGTGGATAAGGGAAGCCTCACCCCCTTACATTTGTCACAGATGGGACTCACAACATCTGGGTACAGATGGGATAGTTTGACTTTGGACACATGGGCTCTGTGCACCACCATTGTAACAGACAATGGCGGTGCACAGAGGGGGAATCGTTTTTGACAGCAACCTCTTCTTTGAACAGCATGTCCCTCAAATCCCCAGAAGTGCCTTTTCCACCTAAAAGACATAGCTCTTCTCCACCCATCTCTCTCCTTCTCTGCTGCTGAAACCTTGGTCCGTGCCTTCATCACATCCAGAATTGACTACTGCCAACAGCATTCTCTACGGCTCATCGTCCAAAGTCCTAAACAAACTCCAGCACATCCAGAACTCTGCTGCTCGCCTGCTCACCCACTACCGCTCCCGTGACCCCATCACCCCTGTCCCCCAGAACCTCCACTGGCTCCCTGTCCCACAACGGATCCAAATCAAAGTCCTTCTCCTCACTCACAAAGCCCTCCATAACCAGGCTCCCTCCTACCTCCCTGACCTGCCCCACTACCAAACTCCTCCCTGCAGCCTTGCACCAACATGTCCGTGTTCAAATCACTAATCAAAACTCACATTTTGTGTGTGTTGCTTTTATGTTTACTTAACTTGTGTTAAGTGTGTTTGAGCACCTTGAAAAGCACTCTATAAAAAAGTATTATTAAAATCAGAGTGAATTTACACTATAGACAGACAGACAGACAGACAGACAGATAGACAGATAGACAGATAGACAGATAGATAGATAGATAGATAGATAGATAGATAGATAGATAGATAGATAGATAGATAGATAGATAGATAGATAGATAGATAGATAGATAGATAGATAGATAGATAGATAGATAGACAGACAGACAGACAGACAGACAGACAGATAGATAGATAGATAGATAGATAGATAGATAGATAGATAGATAGACAGACAGACAGACAGACAGACAGACAGACAGACAGATAACTAGATAGATAGATAGATAGATAGATAGATAGATAGATAGATAGATAGATAGATAGATAGATAGATAGATAGATAGATAGATAGATAGATAGATAGATAGATAGATAGATAGATAGATAGATAGATAGATAGATAGATAGATAGATAGATGAATTTCATCCTCACACAATACCACAGGAGGATGACGAACGATGACAGGATAGAATACTAGAATACACTTCATTTGTCATCTATACATACATACAAATGAAATGTACTCTCTGCACGCAAGCCATCCTAGCTGTGTAGCGAGG
Organism: Lampris megalopsis; assembly: GCA_022114975.2. NCBI lineage: Eukaryota > Metazoa > Chordata > Actinopteri > Lampriformes > Lampridae > Lampris > Lampris megalopsis. The sequence continues at coordinate 30,919 of JAJHIY020000177.1, forward strand.
AGCCGCCGTGCAGCATCCGGGGACCAACTCCACTTATTTCTTCCTGTCACCTCGGTCGGGGGCACAGACAGCGGGATCAACCCTAACATACATGTCTTTTTGGGAGTTATTGTCCAGTTCTAACGTGAGTAGGCAGAGATAGACTAGACATGAGTATTAGTGACTCTTTAAATAAAGCTTTTACTTTGAATTTCAGGGAGAATGTGAGACAAACTACGTCTGGTACAGCTACACAAATGTTCCTGTAGACACACTCTGGTTTCCTTCTGTGTCCCTTCTGACAGGGACCTTCCATCCATCCATCCATCCATCCACTATCCAACCGCTTATCCTGCTCTCAGGGTCGCGGGATGCTGGAGCCTATCCCAGCGGTCCCTGGGCGGCAGGCGGGGAGACACCCTGGACAGGCCGCCAGGCCATCACAAGGGCCCAGAGAATTCATCCCTAACTCGAAATAAATGGTCTCTTGCCGCTGTGAGGATATTCTGACAGGGACCTTTTTAATTGAATTAGTTTGGTGCCATTAGGGCCTCCCCTGTCGTCGTCACGGGGCCCCGCTCCTCCGCCGCCAACCTCCGACCCGAAGAGCAAACAATTCCTCCTAAAAACCTGCCGTCGGTGTACCAAAGTGATACGGGTGGAGGACGCTTCCTTGATTTCTGACGCTGGACTGACAAACGGCGGGGACGTTAACGATTATTGATAAACCACTAAGACCAGGTTGAAGATCTATAACTGCTGGGGTGAGCCAAAGTGCTCACATGACAGCGGATCGACCTCCCGCTTTGACTCGTTCTGGTTTCACGTCTTATGGTCCTTTATGAGAGAACAGAGACGGACCGACGCATCTTCTTCTGTTCAGCTGTTTGGTTCACCACGCCGAGGGGCCCCGGGCCCGGCATGGCCGCCACTTCCTGGTGCAAGCAACAGCTAGAAATATCAAAACCAGTGGTAAAAAACAGATCCACCGCACGTTGCTCGGAGTGAATCCCGATGAAGCGACACAACTGGAGGCGTTCACTTGAGTTTTTAATAAAAACAGACGCGAAGGAGTCGTTATTTTGGCCGTCCACCTTCTGTTTCACGACTTAGCTGAGACGCCCATTTGATTTACCTTCCAATTCAACAAAAGTGATTTTCATTTTTTCCCCGTGTGTTTCCCTTGACAGGGAGTCGATATTTTATTTTCTCCTCCCGTCCACCGGGATACGCGTACGGTCGGCGACGTGCTGTGGTACTTTTGAAGCGGCGAAGAAAAAGGAAAATCTCACTTAACCTACATTGTTTACTGGACCGTTTTAGCCAGCTCGTATCTAATGAGGGCCGCATTCCTCAGCCCATGCATTCCAAATGAGAGAGGGCCTGACCATCTGCCACTCCCTCCCAGCAGCCTCACCTCTGACCTCTGACCACCACAAATCCCGGCCAACACACTACTCAGCCTTGGTCTTGTGTGACCATACTGCCGCCCACCCCCACCCCCACCAAAAACTCGCGTCAATCACTAAGAGCCGCCTCCAAATGGGAGGAGACAGCGCCACTGCTTTCTCTCAAGTCAACCGAGACAAATCGACGCTTTTCATCGAGACTTTTGGGGTTTTTTTTTTATGATTTCAGTGATTTTTATGGTTTAAAACTTGTCGGGTCCTGCACGATACGGAAAATTTGATCATCATGACAACCATAGTGAATTTTACACGGTATCGATATGTATCACAATATCTGCGTACGTATGCAAAAACAGCAAGAATCCAACTGTGCTTCATCACGCCGGACTGTTGGGGAACATAAAGTATTAACGTTGAACCAAAACTAGTGTTCGAATAATACTCCCTCGAATATTTCACACCTTATTTTGGGTAAGACTCTCGTTATCTTCAGTTTAGACGACAAAATCCTGTGTCACAACGTGACAACATCTCTGAGTTTCACGTGACACAAGACCTCTGACACGAGATGGGCCACAATACTGACGCGGCCCAGACAGGACTGAAAAATGAAAATAAAACAAATTAAAATGAAACTCAGAAAAGTGGCATCGAGTCAGCGTCGCCGTCGCCGGCTGAGATCACGGGGTGTGAGCAGAACGGCGGCAGATGGGCGAGCCGAGGTCGGCGGATGGGTCACGCCTGGACAAAGGTTCCCACGGAAAGGTCAGGAGTTAGTCGAGACCTCTCTCCCCTCCGGTTACTCAGCCAGAGGACAGTTCCTCGGAAGGCTTTTCCTTTGTTTGTTTGTTTGTTTCTTCTCTCCAATGAAATTGAACCCCACTTAAAGGACGCACCGCATTGTAACTTACACATCTGGTTTAACGATGGCCTCCTTTATCAAACGATGATCAACAAAAACCTCCCCGAGACGCGTTGTGGCCCGACTGAGAAATACGTCCACTCACATCTTTGAAGAAACTCACGATGTGCATCCGCGACTCTATATGTTAGAATCCCTTCAAGATTTGCAGTACGCTGAACCGAAACTGGTCGGGGGATTTTTAGGCGCTTCCAATTGATGCAGTTTCTGTTGCTCCCATTGTCAAGCGGGACTACTTTAAACAGGACTGACGGTGGTCACATCTGCCAAGATGGCTTATCCAAGACCAGACTGGAAGGCAAACAGCTGTCGTGGGTTGGTATATTCACAGTGTGGGTGCAGGAGTGCGTTCACCTCTGAGAATCCACCATTTTTACATTGAAGAAAAATTCACCAAAAATCTGCCCTCCGAAGCACCGGTGGAGTGTCAGAAAACGACCCGCTCCATCATCTCATCTCAGACTAGAGGAGAGCACTCAGTAGGGTGGAGATCTCCACCGGGCGTAGGTATCTCCCCTTCTCCGGTGCTCTACCTTAGCGACAAATCCTTTTTTTTTTTGGCCTACCTGGAGAACGGAAATACATGCACACACGGACAGAGACACCAGGGTTTTTCCTGCCATTATAAGACTTTCGCGCGGTGCCCAAGTCAATTGAATGGGAAGTATCGGGGGAGGGGGGTTGTTACTATGCCCTGCCTCATAAAACAATTTTGCCTGTGAGTCTGTGGCTGCCCAGCCTCCTTGGCGGACCCTTGCACGAAAGCGACCATGTCTGACATGAAATGACAGAGACCAGGGTATCATAATTTCAAAGCCCTTATTAAAAGACTTCCAGTGTGTTTAACCGTTGCGATTTTCATGATATAAAATGAATCAAGACAAACGGCTGCCCTGCTTATCGACTCTCATTCGACGTTAAGAAAACATCGCTCAGCCATGGGAAATGATTTATTGTAGCTAATGAGATGATTTCCCCGTGTAATTATAATTGATCCTACTCTTGAAATTGTATACTCCAGTTCTGCTGAGCTCAGCGGTGATGATTTGCTGACCTGGGATATACAACCAACTTCTCGTTTACTTTCAAACTCATACTGGGATACACAATGTCTTGGTTTTGACACTATCGCTGCCCGATCTGGCTCAGCCATAGATGGGAGTCGTGCATGCGTACGGTTGACTCAGATTGGGCAGGGCCAGAAAGCAGCGTTGGTCGAGCGAGCTAGAGAGTGAATGAAGAGAGGAAGCAGCGACAATGAGAACAAGCGTTTTTTGAAGGTTTTGAATGACCGCAACCATGAGAGGTTCTTCGTCATACTGTCACATCTGTGCAGAAAAGAATTTAGGCTGATTGGTCCAGTAGTTTGCGAGATTAGCCACACACACACACACACACACACACACACACACACACACACACACACACACACACACACACACACACACACACACACAGAGTCTGGTTTCACTATCCTTATGAGGACCCCTCATTGACTACATTAATTTCCTAGCCCTTAACCCTAACCTTAACCATGCAAACTAAACACCTAACCCTAACCCTTACCCTAACCTTACCCTAACCCTAATTGTAACCGTAACGCTAAAACCAAGTCCTACCCCTAAAATAGACCCTTTTCCTTGTGAGAATCTCTGAAATGTCCGCACAAGGTAGGTGCTGTCAGGTTTTGCTATCCTAATGAGGACATTTGGTCCACACAAGGATAGCCACATACACACACACACACACACACAATCCTCTCCAGGCTACCACCTGGCAGAGATAACAATCCGCTTTTCACCTCAATCACTTCAAAAAAGTGAATAAAAGGCCACCAAAACAAAAGTTTAGCTCTTTTGTTTTGGTGGCCTTTTATTCAGTTGATGTCAAAATAAATTTATATTCTCTCACTGTTTCGAGCAGCAATGGTGGAACCATAAAATTCTCCTGCTGAGCCTCCGGTGCTCTCATCCAGCCTGCCTTTGGGCAAAACAATAAATGTTTTTTACCGGCTCAATCTTTGGCCTCAGGTTATCTTGGGTCATGTGCAATATTCATGGGTCATTAAGAGATACGTGCACTACTTTACTCATATATATGCCTGTGTGACTAGGTTTATCACGAAGGCGTCCAAGTGTTAACCAAGACGTCAAACAAGGCGTCCCCCAAGGCTCTATGCTTGGACCCCTCCTCTTTACTATCTACATGCTCCCCTTGGTCAGATCTTCCACCACCATGGTTTAAGCTTCCACTGCTATGCTGATGACACACATCTGTATCTCAGCACTAAACCATCCACTCAGCTCCCACACAACCCCTTGTCAACTGCCTGCACATAATAAAAATCTGGATGTCATCATATTCCTTTTTCGGTCATTGATTGATTTAATTTTGTTGTGTGAAATGGACTGATGTAAATATGTACAATGATGGTTTTCTTTTTTCTGTCTGTCACACGTGAACACAAATGTATGACCGAAATAAATCATTCATTCATTCATTCATTCATATCTACTTAAGCTAAATAGCAATAAGACAGGTCATGGTTGTGGTGGTTGGAAATCTTCTTGATGCAGATGGCTGCTCTATCTGCCCATCCCCAGAAGTCTGCAAACTGTGGGTCATTCTGGACTCCACTCTCTCATTCCAGTCACACATCAAATTTATCACTAACTCAGCTTTCTTTCAGCTCAAAGACATCTCCAGGCTCAGGCCATAACTCTCAAACTCAAACTCAAACTGACAATGACCCTCATCCATACCTTCATCACCTCTCGTCTGGATTATTAGAATGGAGTCCTGTCCGGGGTACCCAGCAAAGCCCTGGTCAGGCTTCAGTATGTGCAGAACTCAGCTGCCAGGGTTCTCAGCCACACCAAGCACTGGCAGCAAATCACCCCATCCTCATCCACTTTCACTGGCTCCTGGTCAAGTCCCGCATTTCCTACAAAATCTTCCTCACCTACAAATCCCTCCATGCCCTTGCCCCCCAGTACCTATCAGAACTCCTCCACCTCCTATATTCCGTCCCGGAATCTGCGGTCTGCAGACACGGGTCTGCTTTCCATCTCCCACACCAGCCTGCAGACTGTTGGGGACAGAGCCTTCAGTGTGGCAGCCCCCACCATTTGGAACTTTCTCCCGGCAGAGATCCGCAACACTGCTTCTTTGGACATTATTAAAAAACTCATGAAAACTCCTCATTCACTAAGGCCTTTGGTGTCACTTCTATCATCCCTGGCAATATTTGCTATTTTTATTTTCTGTTCTTATATTATTTGTTTTGTCTGCTCCACCATGTGTAAAGTGTCCTTGGGTCCCTTGAAAGGCACAATATAAATTTAAGTTGTTGTTGTTGTTGTTACTCTTTAGAAAATAGTTTCCCATGACCCTAGCTTATATATCCATGCCAAGTGTTGCTGACAGAAGATCATATATTCAGTATCAGTGGAAGTCTCAACAGTGTCTAACTGGACTGTGTCACTTGACAAACCGCCCAGGCTTCAAATTAATGTCACAGCTCAGCACACGAACGCATGAAATCACAGCTAAAAGTTACACAAGAAATATGCAATTCTAGCATCAAAAACAAGAGTTTATAAACGAAATTCCCAAATTCCTGAGAACGCAAGGAACTTTCCATGACATTTGATCAGTTTGATCATTTTCCAGGTGTTTTCAAGGGCTGGAAGGCTAGTCTATAACTTTCCAGGTTTTCCAGGACACGTAGAGATTCTCAGTATGCATACCCCCTTTACAGAATAGAGCTGGTCAGTATCTGGATATAAGGTGGATATAGGGGCAGCATGGCTCAGGAGGTAGAGCAGGTTGTCTAGTAATCGGAAGATTGCTGGTTCGAGCCGTGGCTCCTGCAGAGAACATGTCGATGTGTCCTTGAGCAAGACACTGAACTCCTAACTGCTCCTGATGAGCAGGTTGGCGCCTTGCATGGCAGCCTCTGTCATCGGTGTATGGGTGAATGTGAGGCATAGATTATCAAACACTTTGAGTGGCTGGTAGACTAGAAAAGCACTGACCAATGCAGTCCATTTACCGTTGAGCTGAGACTAGATGTGTTGTGGGATTGTGGTTCTAGTAATATGGTGATATAACTTAAATGTTGTCATTCCCTGGTCTTAAAGGCTGCATTACAGTAAAGTGATACTAATTTCTGAACTTATTTGACTGTTTCAGTGAAATGAACAATGAATGTCTCTACCTGCTCGGTCATCATATCCACATTACTAATGATCTTTTATCAGCATCTTCTGCTGTGTAAAATATCTTATGAAAGCGCCAATAGTCATCCACTAAATATCACCACATTATCAATATCAATAACAAGGTGCAAGAGAGACAGAGCATCAAACTGATAAAAGTTAAGCAGAATTCACACACCAAACATATCCGTGCTCACCGTGTTTAGTAGAAAGATTAACGTTTCAATCCCACATTTCTACTTTCCCCCCCACTTTATTCAGTCAAAAAAGAAAGAAATTTCCTTCTGTCCCTATCACCCAGTCCTAAATATGGTAGAGGAATAATATTCAGGTGGTATCTTTATTAACAGGTGCACATACATAAAGAGACGCTGCAGAAATGCCACATGTGGAAAAACAGCCCAAAGAGACGGATTGGTGAGCCCTTCACCATGTTGAATGACCACTCTACTTTAACTCCACATGGAAAAAAAGAAGAAGAAGAAAAAAAAAGAAAGAGGAGGCCCTGCCTGATAACCAGGAGGAAGAATGTGAAGCTGAACCCCCCCCTCCCCAAACAAAATCAATCACCGGCCGGCTGGCGGATCTACAGCCGCTCCACAGACTCCAGGACACTCGAGTGTCCACTGGTCCGGCCAAACAAAGGAGCATTCCCATGAGCGGCCTGACCTCTGGGTGGGGGTGGGGTGGGGTAGAGTTGGGGTGGGGGAGGGGGGTCCCCTCCTCCAGTCTCTTGTTTCACCACAAAGTTTGCCAATCATTCAGCACCGACCCTCCATTCACTCGAGACAGTAGTGCTTTCATTGCACCTTATCTCTCGATCAGATGATGGGAGATGGAGCGCCATGAGGTGAATCTGGTGTTACAGCAAAATGAGACCCCATCAGATTATGTGACCCCCGCTATTAAAAACTCACTATCTGCAGCCAGGATACAACAGTTAGATGAGGCTAAGTTTAGGATGATTACTTTTAGACGTGGGTTTGGTATGGTTAAGATTAGGGTCAGCATCTGGTGGTGGGGACGGGGGTGGGGGGGCAGCATGTTTTAAAGGCAGTGTCACATAATTTGACGGGTAACAGATTTTAGTGTAACACCGGCACCTTAATGACGGTGGCATGCTTTGTTACCGTGAAGAAAAAACAACCGATGGGATGGAAGAAATGAAAGTCTGAGTGTCCCAAAGGAACATAAAGTGTAAATCAGACACCGGGGGAGGGGACTCAACTCACTGATAAGAAGGATAAGAATGTCTGTGGTTATTGTAGGGGGGAAGATTTAAGTCCCATGCCCCGACCCACAGCCAACCACCTATTGAACAGTTTAGAGGAACCTTTGACCTCTAGAACCGCCGCCAGAGAAAACCATGGAAACCTTTTGTGTCCGGCGGAGGAGAAAAACAAGATTCCAGAGCCGCGGTCATTTCAGCGGAGGGGTTTTTTTCTTCTTCCCCCCATTCCTTCTCACGAGTCTCTAACTGTGCCGAGTTTGCTCGTTTACCCATTGTGGAGTCTGAATTGTGTCGAGTCACCGGCGAGTTGGGACGGATTCCTTGGCAACCCGGAGCCAAGTGGCGTCCAAAAAAAAATCCCTGAAGGTGATTTGTGTCACCGGGATGGAAAGTGGAAATAAAACCTCGATATTGTCATTAACAAAGGGAAAGATGTGGGAGTTCACGGTATTAGGTCAGCATCGCCGAGAACGGCCGGGCCCCCTTCCGAAGACCAGAAGAGAGAAAGTAAGACTCTAAAGGGCCGTTCTGAGGTAACTCCTGGAGTCGCTCCTCCAAAATTCATTTTGAAGCTGATATTCTGGACCCACATTTTCCTCTGAAAAAGGCCTCGTATCACAGCAGGAATACTGCCATAGACACTGAACTACTACTGGCACTTTGGCTCTTGTCTGCACAGTAATCATGGCATCATCTTTTCTCTTCTTTCTCCACACAGCAGATTATAAAGCCCTTCACCTCGACTCCATTTTAACCGCCAACTAACGTGCAACACCTTGAAAATCGTGGAACACGCCACATTTCACTGGGACGCAATGCTGAACATGGGCTTCTGACTCAGAACAGAGCAGAGGAAGTAAAGAAGGACCACCGTGCCAGACTTTACTGGATCGAGGAGTCGTGGCTCAAAACCAGCTTCACTTCTGCTGCCTCTGCTCGGTCGGGGCGCCTGTTCCGGGGGGGGGAGGGGGAACTGGGGGGGGGAATAGCGTGATCCTCCAATGGGTTACGTCCCCCCTGGTGAAACTCCTCACTGCCAGGTGAAAAGAAGTGGCTGGTGACTCCACATGTATGGGAGGAGGCATGTGGTAGTCAGCGGAGGGGGTGGAGCAGCGACCGGGACAGCTTGGAAGAGTGGGGTAATTGGCCAAGTACATTTGGGGAGAAAAAAAAAGGGGGGGGGACCCCAAAACCCATTAAACATCTACAATGATGGCAGAGCGCTGATAGTTTGAATTTATACGGCCGGATAGACCGAAGGATCCAGAAGACCCTCAAAGAAACCCCGACTCACAGATGGTACCTGATGGACGAGAAACGACATGGAGGCAGGACAAGACCAGGACCCCCCCCCCACCCCCCAATCTGAGGAGTACACATTGATTTAAGTCACATGACGAAACTGCATGTGGTAAATGTTTATTCATCAAACCTGAACCCCTTCCTACCGACCAGGACTCAACCTCCACACCTCCAACATACAGTACCATCATCTGTCACCCCAAAACCCGGAAATAGAAACAGACATATAAATCCATCCGCATCCCTTTGGTTCCCCAACCTTCATCCTGGTGTCTGAAACACACGGTGGGCTACTACATCTGACAGGACCGGAGGTGAGAAGACCGGCTCGGAGCAGGAGGTCCAAAAGGTCCCCGCATGCTGAACCATCGGGCCTCACACTGAGGGACCAAATACATGGGAGGGGAGGGCCCACAGTAACACCTCACCGTAGTCTTCATCACAACACAGTAACACCTCACCGTAGTCTTCGTCACAACACAGTAACACCTCACCGTAGTCTTCATCACAACACAGGAACACCTCACCGTAGTCTTCGTCACAATACAGTAACACCTCATCGTAGTCTTCATCACAACACAGTAACACCTCATCGTAGTCTTCGTCACAACACAGTAACACCTCATCGTAGTCTTCGTCACAATACAGTAACACCTCATCGTAGTCTTCGTCACAACACAGTAACACCTCACCGTAGTCTTCATCACAACACAGTAACACCTCGTCGTAGTCTTCGTCACAACACAGTAACACCTCGTCGTAGTCTTCGTCACAACACAGTAACACCTCGTCGTAGTCTTCATCACAACACAGTAACACCTCATCGTAGTCTTCATCACAACACAGTAACACCTCATTGTAGTCTTCGTCACAACACAGTAACACCTCATCGTAGTCTTCGTCACAACACAGTAACACCTCATCGTAGTCTTCGTCACAACACAGTAACACCTCATCGTAGTCTTCGTCACAGCACAGTAACACCTCATCGTAGTCTTCATCACAGCACAGTAACACCTCATCGTAGTCTTCGTCACAACACAGTAACACCTCATCGTAGTCTTCATCACAATACAGTAACACCTCACCGTAGTCTTCATCACAATACAGTAACACCTCACCGTAGTCTTCGTCACAACACAGTAACACCTCATCGTAGTCTTCGTCACAACACAGTAACACCTCATCGTAGTCCTCATCACAATACAGTAACACCTCATCGTAGTCTTCGTCACAATACAGTAACACCTCATCGTAGTCTTCGTCACAATACAGTAACACCTCATCGTAGTCTTCATCACAACACAGTAACACCTCATTGTAGTCTTCGCCACAACACAGTAACACGTCATCGTAGTCTTCGTCACAACACAGTAAAACCTCATCGTAGTCTTCATCACAATACAGTAACACCTCATCGTAGTCTTCGTCACAACACAGTAACACCTCATCGTAGTCTTCGTCACAACACATTAACACCTCATCGTAGTCTTCGTCACAACACAGTAACACCTCATCGTAGTCTTCGTCACAATACAGTAACACCTCACCGTAGTCTTCGTCACAACACAGTAACACCTCATCGTAGTCTTCATCACAATACAGTAACACCTCATCGTAGTCTTCATCACAATACAGTAACACCTCACCGTAGTCTTCATCAGAACACAGTAACACCTCAACGTAGTCTTCATCACAATACAGTAACACCTCATTGTAGTCTTCATCACAACACAGCAACACCTCATCGTAGTCTTCGTCACAACACAGTAACACCTCATCGTAGTCTTCATCACAATACAGTAACACCTCATCGTAGTCTTCGTCACAATACAGTAACACCTCATCGTAGTCTTCGTCACAACACAGGAACACCTCATCGTAGTCTTCGTCACAACACAGTAACACCTCGTCGTAGTCTTCGTCACAACACAGTAACACCTCATCGTAGTCTTCGTCACAATACAGTAACACCTCATCGTAGTCTTCGTCACAACACAGTAACACCTCATCGTAGTCTTCATCACAATACAGTAACACCTCGTCGTCGTCTTCGTCACAATACAGTAACACCTCGTCGTAGTCTTCGTCACAACACAGTAACACCTCATCATAGTCTTCGTCACAATACAGTAACACTTCACCGTAGTCTTCATCACAATACAGCAACACCTCACCGTAGTCTTCATCACAACACAGTAACACCTCATCGTAGTCTTCGTCACAACACATTAACACCTCATCGTAGTCTTCATCAAAATACAGTAACACCTCATCGTAGTCTTCATCACAATACAGTGACACCTCATCGTAGTCTTCATCACAACACAGTAACACCTCATCGTAGTCTTCGTCACAACACAGTAACACCTCATTGTAGTCTTCGTCACAACACAGTAACACCTCATCGTAGTCTTCGTCACAACACAGTAACACCTCATCGTAGTCTTCGTCACAACACAGTAACACCTCATCGTAGTCTTCATCACAATACAGTAACACCTCATCGTAGTCTTCGTCACAACACAGTAACACCTCATCGTAGTCTTCGTCACAATACAGTAACACTTCACCGTAGTCTTCATCACAATACAGCAACACCTCACCGTAGTCTTCATCACAACACAGTAACACCTCATCGTAGTCTTCGTCACAACACATTAACACCTCATCGTAGTCTTCATCAAAATACAGTAACACCTCATCGTAGTCTTCATCACAATACAGTGACACCTCATCGTAGTCTTCATCACAACACAGTAACACCTCATCGTAGTCTTCGTCACAACACAGTAACACCTCATTGTAGTCTTCGTCACAACACAGTAACACCTCATCGTAGTCTTCGTCACAACACAGTAACACCTCATCGTAGTCTTCGTCACAACACATTAACACCTCATCGTAGTCTTCGTCACAACACAGTAACACCTCATCGTAGTCTTCGTCACAACACAGTAACACCTCACCGTAGTCTTCGTCACAACACAGTAACACCTCGTCGTAGTCTTCGTCACAACACAGTAACACCTCACCGTAGTCTTCGTCACAACACAGTAACACCTCATCGTAGTCTTCGTCACAACACATTAACACCTCATCGTAGTCTTCATCACAATACAGTAACACCTCATCGTAGTCTTCATCACAATACAGTAACACCTCATCGTAGTCTTCGTCACAACACAGTAACACCTCATCGTAGTCTTCGTCACAACACAGTAACACCTCATCGTAGTCTTCGTCACAACACAGTAACACCTCATCGTAGTCTTCGTCACAACACAGTAACACCTCATCGTAGTCTTCGTCACAACACAGTAACACCTCGTCGTAGTCTTCGCCACAACACAGTAACACCTCATCGTAGTCTTCGTCACAACACAGTAACACCTCATTGTAGTCTTCGTCACAACACAGTAACACCTCATCGTAGTCTTCGCCACAACACAGTAACACCTCATCGTAGTCTTCATCACAACACAGTAACACCTCACCGTAGTCTTCGCCACAACACAGTAACACCTCATCGTAGTCTTCGTCACAACACAGTAACACCTCATCGTAGTCTTCATCACAATACAGTAACACCTCATCGTAGTCTTCATCACAACACTGTAACACCTCACCGTAGTCTTCATCACAACACAGTAACACCTCATCGTAGCCTTCGTCACAACACAGTAACACCTCATCGTAGTCTTCGTCACAATACAGTAACACCTCATCGTAGTCTTCATCACAATACAATAAATCCTTGTCATAGCCTTCATCAAAACACAGTAACACCTCACCGTAGTCTTCATTACAATACAGTAACACCTCATCGTAGTCTTCGCCACAACACAGTAACACGTCATCGTAGTCTTCATCACAACACAGTAACACCTCATCGTAGTCTTCGTCATAACACAGTAACACCTCACCGTAGTCTTCATCACAATACAGTAAATCCTTGTCATAGCCTTCATCACAACACAGTAAAACCTCTTCATAATCTCCACTGAAAGTTTCATGATCAATTCCGTATCAGGTGTTTTGTTTAAACCACGACGCCACTAAAGCACACGTGAGTAAACGCCACGACGACTACGTGTCTTTCCACCTTGGACCAAACGTAAAGGCAACTCGCCGGGTCTGATGTGACTTGTACCATTTCCATAATGGGCCTGGCGGTGGTGAAAAGGTCCAGCTGTCCAGTCCACTGATATCTGGACAAACAACCCCACCTGCCCCTCCTTGTCCCCCTTTTTTCTGCAGGGGGCACTCGGGGGCCAAAGTGGACAAAAAGGGGTCAGGCCGAAAAGCTTTGCCGTTCTTTCGGCGGAGAACTGAAGCAGAAAACGCCGAGCGGAGCTCCCCGCTTCTGTTTCAGCGCAATAAAGTTTGGCCTTTTAGAGGCTCACCGCAGGGCCGGCCGGGGGAGGAGGACACAACCCTTCCCAGCTGGGTGTGTGTGTGTGTGTGTGTGTGTGTGTGTGTGTGTGTGTGTGCGCTGATCACTGATCTCAACAACCCCCCGCCTCTCTACCTTTGTGTCCTTCAGCTGAGCATTTCTCAGGTATGTGCAAATTTTACGAGCTTCCAGATAGACCCTCAAACGGCTCTAAGTGCCATTTTAAAACAAACCAGTAAAGTCCAGCAGCAGCAGCCCTTCTCACCTCCTCAGCTCGGACTTTAAAGCGGGTGCACCGCTCCCTCCCTCGCTCCCTCGCTCCCTCGCTCGGTCCATTCTGGTGGCAGGGGGGAAAACATTTACGGCGTCCAGTTAAGTACCTGAACACAGCTGTGACGTCTGACGGAGGACCTCGGACCTGTGGCAGTGTTTGTGTATTTCTGTTAGTGCCGGGCCGAGCCTTGTTTCTGCCTCCCTCAGCTGCTGCCCCCCCTTCAGCGCACATGACCCGCATTTAGAGGCCCGTGCGGCATTGCTTGACCGAAACACTAACGAAGACGGTTCAGCGCGCCCGGCCTTTGTCGACGGTTCCGAGGCGACCGCCTCGCCCCACAACAGCAGAACTGTCGACCGGTCCGGACCGCCGGCAGTTCACCTCATCCCTCCACGTCCGTCTGTCAGGAATACCCCGGTCAACTCGCCCAGAGCTGGGCCGCTGGGGAGCGTTTTGCCTCTCCCAGACTTATTTCAACTCGACAAGGAGCCCAGAGCTGGACGAGGAAGGAAAAAGTGCTGAAACAATTAGTCGATTAATCGATTATCGTTTTGATTATTGATTAATCGCTTCAGCCATTTTATCAAGTAAAATCACCGAACGTTTGCTGGTTACAGCTTCACAAATGCTTCAATCTGCTGATCTTCCTCTGATTCATATCAAGACAATGCTCACACTTTCAGAGGATGAGAGAGAGAGACAGACAGAGAGACAGAAAGAGAGGGAGAGAGTGAGACAGACAGACAGACAGACAGAAAGAGGGAGAGAGACAGACAGACAGAAGAGAGACAGAGAGCAAGAGAGAGACAGAGACAGAAAGAGAGGGAGAGACAGAAAGAGAGACAGAGACAGAAAGAGAGGGAGAGACAGAAAAAGAGGGAGAGAGAGACAGAAAGAGGGAGAGAGACAGACAGACAGAAGAGAGACAGAGAGCGAGAGAGAGAGAGACAGAGAGAGACAGAGACAGAAAGAGAGACAGAGACAGAAAGAGAGGGAGCGACAGAAAAAGAGGGAGAGACAGAGACAGAAAGAGGGAGAGAGACAGACAGACAGGAGAGACAGAGAGCGAGAGAGACAGAGACAGAGAGATAGAGACAGAAAGAGAGGGAGAGACAGAAAAAGAGGGAGAGAGAGACAGACAGACAGAAGAGAGACAGAGAGCGAGAGAGAGACAGAGACAGAAAGAGAGACAGACAGACAGAAAGAGGGAGAGAGACAGGGACAGAAGAGAGACAGAGAGCAAGAGAGAGAGAGACAGACAGACAGAGAGAGAGAGACAGAGAGAGAGACAGAGAGCGAGAGAGACAGAGACAGAAAGAGAGAGAGAGACACAGAAAGAGGGAGAGAGAGACAGACAGAAGAGAGACAGACAGCGAGAGAGAGACAGAGAGAGAGACAGAGAGACAGAGACAGACAGACAGAGAGAGAGACAGACAGAGAGAGAGACAGACAGAGAGAGAGACAGAGAGAGAGAGAGACAGAGACAGAGAAAGAGGGAGAGAGAGACAGACAGAAGAGAGACAGAGAGACAGACAGACAGAGAGAGAGACAGAGAGACAGACAGACAGAGAGAGAGACAGAGAGAGAGAGAGAGAGAGAGAGAGAGAAAGAAAGGCAGTCATATCTTTTGTGTAAAAGTAGCTCAGTGCCCTGGGGGAGGAGGTGGACAAGCAGGAATAGCGTCCATAAAAAGAGACTGCCTGAAGTCCCCCAACCCCCACCCCTCCTTAGGAAAAAAGGAGAAGAAGAAGAAGAAGAAGAAGAAGGAGAAGGAGAAGGAGAAGGAGAAGGAGGAGAAGAAGAAGGAAAAGGAGAAGGAGGAGAAGGAGAGGAAGGAGAAGAAGAAGGAGAAGGAGAAGGAGAAGGAGAAGGAGAAGAAGGAGAAGGAGAAGGAGAAGGAGAAGGAGAAGGAGAAGAAGGAGAAGAAGAAGGAGAAGAAGGAGAAAGAGAAGGAGGAGAAGAAGGAGAAGGAGAAGGAGAAGAAGGAGAAGAAGAAGAAGAAGGAGAAGGAGGAGGAGAAGGAGAAGGGGAGGAAGACATGGTGAGGGAGCAGCAGCATGAAAGGCGGGGGCTCTGAATGGGGGTCATCTGCTCTTTAGCATCAGATAACTGCATCCTGCACCGCTGCAGCCTTTCACATCCTTCATTAACACACCAATGGACATGTCCCCCCTGCAAACACAATGTCTTTAGAGCCAGCCAGCCCCCCACCCCCACCCCCCCACCCACACACACACACACACACACCAGCAATAAATCCTCCAGTAGCCTGCCTCACACACACACACACACACACACACACACACACACACACGTTTATATACTAATGAGAACAGAAAATTTACGTTGGAGTCAGAATCCTATTTCCCTGAGCCCAAACCTGAACCCTTTCCATAAGCCTACCCCAACCATTACCCCAACCATTACCCCAACCATTACCCTAACCTTTAACCTCACAGTGAACCTCACATCGCATAGATGAAACCCCTTTACCTCAGCACCAAGCCCGGTCCTGGAGCCCGACCTCAACTGTGGCGCAAACCACAGCAACTACCATGAGCTTGGTCCCGAAGCCGGACCCAAGGCAAGAAATAACCCCTCTCCTCACGGGGCCCAGAAACACCCCCAACCTGGACCCTGAGTGCTTTGTGAGGTCACCTGGTCCCCATGAGGACAGATAAATGTAACACACACACACACACACACACACACACACACACACACACACACACACACGTGGACAGACTCACTTGCGATTGTGAGACGGGCTTTCTGGCTCAGGATGGCCCCGTAGCGGTTCTGAGCAAGGCACTGGTACGAGCCCTCGTCTGATTTATCCCCTCTTCTGC
>JAJHIY020000177.1:52500-70000 GCA_022114975.2 Lampris megalopsis
TTAAACCATCTTTACTGACCCAAAACCCCAGACAGACCCGGCAGAGGAGGGATGAGTCTGGTATTAAACCATCTTTACTGACCCAAAACCCCAGAGAGACCCGGCAGAGGAGGGATGAGTCTCGTCTTAAACTGGGTTTACTGACCCAAAACCACAGACAGACCCGGCAGAGGAGGGATGAGTCTCGTTTTAAACTGGGTTTACTGATCCAAAAACCCAGAGAGACCCGCCAGAGGAGGGATGAGTCTGGTATTAAACCATCTTTACTGACCCCAAACCCCAGAGAGACCCGGCAGAGGAGGGATGAGCCTCGCCTTAAACCGGGTTTACTGACCCAAAACCACAGACAGAACCGGCAGAGGAGGGATGAGTCTCGTTATAAACCGGCTTTACTGACCCAAAACCCAGACAGAACCGGCAGAGGAGGGATGAGTCTCGTCTTAAACCATCTTTACTGACCCAAAACCCAGACAGAACCGGCAGAGGAGGGATGAGTCTCGCCTTAAACCGGCTTTACTGACCCAAAACCCAGACAGACCCGGCAGAGGAGGGATGAGTCTCGTCTTAAACCGGGTTTACTGACCCAAAACCACAGACAGAACCGGCAGAGGAGGGATGAGTCTCGTCTTAAACCGGCTTTACTGACCCAAAACCACAGACAGAACCGGCAGAGGAGGGGCGAGTCTCGCCTTCTTACCTGAGACTGGAAGAAACGCCAGAACAAACAGCAAAACTCGCTGGTACCGTTTCCTTTTTCCAGACGCCATTTAAATGAATTGTCCGCGCATGCTAGAAACTCTCCCGTCCTCCTTCACGCCGACTGAGACTGACGGGGCTCCTCCCGGGCCAGCGGGAGGACTCTTCCCACGGACCACCACCTCCTCCTCCTCCTCCTCCTCCTCCTCCTCATCGCGACCCGACCCGCCAGCCGCCGCCGCCGCGGAGCTCCCGTCACTGCACCGCCACCTGGCGGCACAATACTGAAACTACTTTTTTTTTTTTGCTGTTGCGCCAAATAAGAAGAAGAAGAAGACGAAGAAGAAGAAGAAGAAGAAGAAGAAGAAGAAGAAGAAGTCATTTCGCTCATCATTCCAATGGTTCTCAATCAGGTCCTCAACTACCACCAACTACTGCTGGTTTCCTGTTTCTACGTCCACCTGCTGTGATTAGTAATTAGGCGGCTGGAATAACTGCAACAACAGACGAAGGGACCTGGTGACACAGAAACCCAGCTTGTACTTGGAGGAACCTGAGGACCTGATTGGGAACCACTGTCACTGGGTCAAATTCTTAATTTTTATATTACATGTACGACCGTCCTTTTTATCTCAGCTACACATCTTTTTTTCCATCACTGCCTGTACTAATGGGCCATGAACTCGCTCTGAACCTCGAGTCTTGAATCTGGTGTGAGGGGGACTAGGCAGCCAGTCACGTGTCTTCATCTGCCCGTCTCTGATTCACCTCTTAGGAACAGGAAAATAGACGTGACACAGGAGCTGACCTGCATGACAAACCTGGACTGGACCGCTTCTGACTGACGGTTCTGGGTCACAGGACCAGGATCAGGACCAGGACCAGGTTCAGAAGCAGGATCAGGACCAGGACCAGCACCAGGGCCAGGACCAGGGCCTCAGCCAGATGAGAAGGGAAATGGAGGACCACGAGATAACCGGTGAAGAAGTCGAACATCCCATTTTAAACTCTGTTGGGGTTCACACAGACGTGATGTGGTGAAGCTGGAGGAGGAGGAGGGATGCGTCTTCATCTGGTCTCAGACAGAAACCTCGTCCATGCTTAACAATGACAGACAGACTAAACTGAACCGCTTCTGACTGACGGTTCTGGGTCACAGGACCAGGATCAGGACCAGGACCAGGACCAGGTTCAGAACCAGGACCAGGACCAGGGCCTCAGCCAGATGAGAAGGGAAATGGAGGACCACGGGATAACCGGTGAAGAAGTCGAACGTCCCATTTTAAACTCCGCTGGGGTTCACACAGACGTGATGTGGTGAAGCTGGAGGAGGAGGGATGCGTCTTCATCCGGTCTCAGACAGAAACCTCGTCCAGGCTTAACAATGACAGACAGACTAAACTGCCGAACTGCCAAATGTTTGTCTGAGACGGTCAGTCGGTGAAACGCCGGGTGTAATCTGCACCAACCCAACAGTGGAGTTTGGGACTCTTCCTGTTTATCCGCTCAGCAGTTTTCATGGTATTCACATGTGGAGTATGTTTAAAACTAAACGTTGCAGACTGAATATGATGTGTATAAAGAGTTTTGTTTTTGCGTGTGATGGATGAAAACAGGAAGTATGATGTTTATCTTCGGCATGTGAAAAGGCATGTAAGTAATTCTGCATAGTACCTCCATGAGTACTTTATAGTACACATATACTGCAGTGCCATCCATGTTACCTCTTCGCCAACATCTGATACACAGGCCGGAGCACTGTAGGATTTATTTCTCATTAAGATGTGGTTTCTTTCTTTATTTATATGCTTTATTCTCTAGGTGTGTGTGTGTGTGTGTGTGTGTGTGTGTGTGTGTGTGTGTGTGTGTGTGTTGGCCCTGTGATGGTCTGTCCAGGGTGTCTCCCCACCTGCCACCCAATGACTGCTGGGATAGGCTCCAGCATCCCCACGATTGGGATAAGCGGCTTGGATAATGGATGGATGGATGGATGGATGGATGGATGGATGGCTGCATGGCTGCATGGATGGATGGATGGCTGGATGGATGCATGGATGGATGGATGGATGGATGGATGGATGGCTGCATGGCTGCATGGATGGATGGATGGCTGGATGGATGGATGGATGGATGGATGGATGGATGGATGGATGGCTGCATGGCTGCATGGATGGATGGATGGCTGGATGGATGCATGGATGGATGGATGGATGGATGGCTGCATGGCTGCATGGATGGATGGATGGCTGGATGGATGGATGGATGGATGGATGGATGGATGGATGGATGGATGGATGGCTGCATGGATGGATGGATGGATGGCTGGCTGCATGGATGGATGGATGGATGGCTGGCTGGCTGGATGGATGGCTGCATGGATGGCTGGCTGGCTGGATGGATGGATGGCTGGCTGCATGGATGGATGGATGGATGGATGGATGGCTGCATGGATGGATGGATGGATGGATGGATGGATGGCTGGATGGATGGATGGCTGCATGGATGGATGGATGGATGGATGGCTGCATGGATGGATGGATGGATGGATGGATGGCTGCATGGATGGATGGATGGATGGCTGGCTGCATGGATGGATGGATGGATGGATGGATGGATGGATGGATGGATGGCTGGCTGGCTGGATGGATGGCTGCATGGATGGCTGGCTGGCTGGATGGATGGATGGCTGGCTGCATGGATGGATGGATGGATGGGTGGATGGCTGCATGGATGGATGGATGGATGGATGGCTGGCTGCATGGATGGATGGATGGATGGATGGATGGATGGATGGATGGCTGCATGGATGGCTGGATGGATGGATGGCTGCATGGATGGATGGATGGATGGATGGCTGCATGGATGGATGGATGGATGGATGGATAAAAAAAATATGTTTTATAATTTCTCAGCCAAAGCAGAAAACAGTTGGATCGTGTCTTCAGCTCCATTCACAGACAAACAAACTTCTCCCATTCTGGACCGGTACCCCCACCAGCACAGTCATACTGGTGCACTGGTACACCACACCACCACATACTGGGAAGTTTCCCTCTGTGAAGAACAGATGAGGGAGTGAGAGACGGATCAGCGGGGAGCAGAGCCTCAGAGAAACCATCTTCCCAAAAGAAGGTTTGTCTACTGCAAGGAAACCTAAACGCAAATGACGCAAACCTTTTTGCGCCTTTTGTTGGTTTGTTTGTTGGTGAAACGGCGGCAACACGAGGAGTGAAAGCCTTGTTGAGCCGTCCTTTACTGTGTTGTGTTGTGTTGTGTGACTCGACCCGTGCTCTGCGGGATGAGGGGCGCTGGTGTGTTTGTGTGGATTTCAGTCATCGACACATTTTCACTTTTTCGCTAATGAACAGAAAACCACCCGAGTCCTCGCCGGCGTACGGCAGCCTGGTGACGGTGACGCTCATGTCACAGACGGCCAACGCAGGTCAGAAAAAACAACCCCCCCCCACCCCACCCACCCCCACCCCCCCAAAAAAAAGTTGGCGTGAGGCATCGATGGGAGCCGGACAGCTGCTGGGTAAATGCAGTTATCGATCTGATGTCCATCTCTTATTGTGGGGAAGAGTTTGACCTCCCTCCCCCGTCTCTCAACCCCCATTCAGCATCCAGATCGCAGCCCAGCTGGGATGCAAAGACACAAAATACCACCAAAAAAAACCCCCACACAAAAAACGTTGTGTACCTTGGCCCACGAAAAAGGTGTAGACGTCAACAGGAAGGTATTGAGTGTTCTGCTAACACTGAACCATATATGCTGATGATATTACATTATATATATATATATCTATATCTCATGTATGTTGATGATATTACCATGTATGATAAGTGTCTATGATGAGTATTATACAATAAGAGTCATACGTGACATCCAAATGTCGATACATGCACTCGCTTTGGCAAACGGCCGGTCAACATTCATCTTTTAGCATCTCTGAGAGAGAAACCAGCCTGTACAGAAGTCAGAGTTCAGCTGAACTTTGTTTGGCTGGCTGTGGGCCGGCGTGTTACATAACATGGGAAAGTTAACTAACGCTCTGCCTTGATAACGATGATCTGTTGTCCCTGGCTGGAGGCCACAATCCGAGGCCTTTAATCAGGAATTCCGTCTTGTCGTCTGCTGATAAGACGGCGTTGGCGGGAGGACGGATGATCCGGCCCCAGATGAGCCGGGGTCAGGCTCCGGGGCCGGATCAATGCAGTAAAAGTCATTATCAGGTTATGAATGTTGGAAGGGCCGCCAGCGAAACGGATCTGCCACCTTCGGGCTCCCTCCGCCACCGGTGGAAGGCCCCCGGGTCATCTGGCCACCGCGGAGCCCATCCCCGCTGACCCCACGGGGCCCGAGAGGCCGGCTGGAATTGTGTGTGACCTCTCTGCTGACCCCTGTGTGTGTGTGTGTGTGTGAGGTGGGGGTATTTAGCCGTCACTGTGGACTGTGGGGGAGGGGGTTGGGGTAACAACAGGACGGAGGTTGTTATTTAGCTGAATCATGCTGAAGGGCCTCTCCTCCATTCACAATGGAAATGCCATTTTAACGCGATATCGTCTGCATCGTGGGGTAAAGAAACAACAACACAGATCACATGTTACAGCTGGATCCAGGAAAACCCGTCAGAAGACAAATATTGACCCACCAGGACACGGCTGGCAGCTCGTAGTGATAGCGCTGCTGTTAGCTGGGGGACAGAAGACGCTGAATGACCACTTTTAAAGCGTAGATAAAAGCTTCTGTGCGCACCGTTGACTTAGACTGAGTCTCCAGCCCACGGACACCAAACTCTGATCCTGCACTTTACCCCGTTTTTACTCTACTCCAGCGTTTTATCTTTTTATTTCTACTTTAAAAGTTGTCTCATTCCGTTAATCGGTTAAGTTCTGCTTATCTTCTGCCTGACGCGGTAGTGTCGTCTTTCTGAGAAGCACTTTGAGCTGTTTGCGTGTGAAACGTGTCGTATTAATGAGCATGCTGACAGATGTTGTAATGCCCACTAGAGACGGGTCACTTTAACACCAGGCTCAACCCGCAACACCAGGCTCACAACACTCCAGACATCACATCACATCACATTACATCACAGTCATTTAGCCGGCGCTTTTATCCAAAGCGACTTACAATAAGAGCATCATTTAACATAGGAACTCAGGAGAACTACTAGTCATCAGAGGTCATAAGTGCATCTAAACAAGCATCTAAGAGCAAAACCAGTGCTAAAGTAAAAGTGCAAGAAAGATATTTTTTTAAATGAGTGAATACAATAAGTGCTAAGAACAAGTAACAGGGTAGTAGTTATTGAAGAGGTGAGTTTTCAACCTGCGGTGAAAGATGGGCAGCGACTCCGCTGTCCTGACATCAGTGGAGAGTTCATTCCACCACTGTGGGGCCAGGACAGAACCGAGCCGGGACCGGGTCGATCGGCAGCAGGGGCCTCTGAGCAACGGGGCAACCAGGCGTCCCGAGGCAGCAGAGCCAAGTGGTCGGGTGGGGGTGTAGGGCTTGACCATGGCCTGGAGATAGGAAGGAGCTGTTCCTTCCACTGCCCTGTAGGCTAGCACCAGAGTCTTAAACTGGATGTGAGCAGCTCCTGGGGGCCAGTGTAGGGACATGAGAAGGGGAGTTGTGTGGGAGAACTTAGGGCGGTTGAACACCAGACGAGCTGCAGCTTTCTGAACAAGCTCCAGAGGTCTGATGGCCGATGCCGGGGCTCCAGCAAGGAGGGTGTTGCCGTAGTCCAGCCGGGAGATTACCAGACAAGTCCAATACTGCAAGTCACTATGACCAGAAATAATATGACCAGAAACATGACCAGAGGAAACGTGACCAGAGGACATGACCACAAATATGACCAGAAACATGACCACAAATATGACCAGAAACATGACCAGAAATAATATGACCAGAAACAATATGACCAGAAATATGACCAGAAACATGACCACAAATATGACCGGAAACATGACCAGAAACATGACCACAAATATGACCAGAAACATGACCAGAAACATGACCAGAAACATGACCAGAAACATGACCACAAATATGACCAAAATATGACAGGAAATGTGACCAGAAACATGACTGGAAACATGACCAGAGGACATGACCAGAAACATGACCAGAAATATGACCAGAGGACATGACCAGAAACATGACCAGAAACATGACCAGAAACATGACCAGAGGACATGACCAGAGGACATGACCAGAAACATGACCAGAAACATGACCAGAGGACATGACCAGAAACATGACCAGAAACATGACCAGAAACATGACCAGAGGACATGACCAGAAACATGACCAGAGGACATGACCAGAAACATGACCAGAGGACATGACCAGAGGACATGACCAGAAACATGACCGGAAACATGACCGGAAACATGACCAGAGGACATGACCAGAAACATGACCGGAAACATGACCAGAGGACATGACCAGAAACATGACCGGAAACATGACCGGAAATATGACCAGAAACATGACCAGAGGACATGACCAGAAACATGACCAGAAACATGACCAGAGGACATGACCAGAAACATGACCAGAAACATGACCAGAGGACATGACCAGAGGACATGACCAGAAACATGACCAGAGGACATGACCAGAGGACATGACCAGAGGACATGACCAGAAACATGACCAGAGGACATGACCAGAAACATGACCAGAAACATGACCAGAGGAAACATGACCACGGCACATCTGTACTCACATGACTTATAACACGCCAGCTTTAAAAGAATCAGCTCTTAGCTAAAAGCTTCATCTGTCTATCTATCTACCATCCATCTATTCATCTATCTATCTGTCTGTCTATCTATCTATCTATCTATCTATCTATCTATTCATCTATCTATCTATCTATCTATCTATCTATCTATCTATCTATCTATCTATCTATCTATCTATTCATCTATCTATCTATCTATCTATCTATCTATCTATCTATCTATCTAGTAATAGTTAAAATATGATTCAACTAAAGTAATTTAAAGTTGACAAACAATAAAAAGTGTCATTTAGACCTTTCTGGACTGCTGTCAAGTCCAAAACTACTAATCTGAGATGTGCCATGTAGGGGACCAGATACATTTTAAAACTAATTTTAAATGAGGGGAAGATAAAACGGTCTCTTCGTCGCTGTCGTCAGTTATCTCACTGCAGATCTGTTTGTTTGGTTATGACAGATTAGAGTGGTAATGTGAGGAAATTAAAAAGTCTTTCAAGGAGACAATTAAAAAAAGCTTCTCAAAACGTCCGCCCAGTTTTACAAAATGTCCACAATTTCAAATTCTGCAAGTCGAGCCAGGGGGTTGTAAGAGCCAACAGCAGCCCTGTTCTGTATTCAGTTGCGCGAAACTCAGGAAATGAGGATGGTGGTTTAATATCATCCAACAGTGTTATTACAGTGCAAACTAGCAGCAAGTTCATGTTCTTTTGTTAAATGCACAACAATGCAGCATGGCAGGCGCTGCTGGCAATGATTCAGATATCCATCCATCCATCCATCCATTACCCAAACCGCTTATCCTGCTCTCAGGGTCGTGGGGATGCTGCAGCCTATCCCAGCAGTCACTGGGCGGCAGGCGGGGAGACACCCTGGACAGGCCGCCAGGCCATCACAGGGCCCACCCACCCAGGGACAATTTAGTAAGGCCGATTCACCTGACCTACATGTCTTTGGACTGTGGAAGGAGACATGGGGAGGAACATGCAAACTCCACCCAGAGGACGACCCCCAAGTTTGGACTACCCTGGGGCTCGAACCCAGGACCTTCTTGCTGTGAGGCGACGGCGCTAACCACTGCGCCACCGTACCCAAAATTATATAGTAGCTCTTAATTATTCTGTTAAACCCAGAAATGGTACTTCTCCAAGGTTTGACCTCAAGAGGTCTTAAACAAGGTTGTCCAATCTCACCTTACTTGTTTTCATTTGTTATTGTGTCTTTCAGAAAGATAGCAGTGTCATCTGCTAGCTGGCTAATTACGATCTCGCTTCCTGCAGCAGACGTCCCTTTTAAATGATTCATAGTGAGGTGATCAGCGAGGACTTGAGTAGCCAAAAGACATAAATGAGATATACACTTCATCAATCCTCTGCATGAAATTCATCCTCTGCATGTAAGCCACCCTATTGTGTAGGAGCAGTGGGCAGCGGCAGTGCCCGGGGACCGACTCCAGGTAAACTGCAGTGGGTCCAGGGTGTCAGGCTGCAGTCAGGTGATGAGGGTTTGGACTAACTGCTCGAAGCGCTTGGGGGAACGCTGGTGCGAGTGCTACCGGGTGGGAGTCACTCAGGCAGAGCACCTTCGGCTTCCTCAGGACAGGGACGATGGTGTGATGTGGGGGACTACAGACTGGAACGGGGAGAAGTTGAAGATGTCTGCGAGCACACCCGTCAGCTGGCCTGCACCTCGACAACTCGGCTCAGCATACCGTCTGGACCAGGATCCCTGCATGGACTAATCCTTTTGAAGGATTTGCACGTCTGCCCAAGTCATTTCCATTGGGCAGGAGTCCTGGACTCGGTGACGGATGCAGGTGTGACGTCCTCAAAGCGTGCGTCGGTGTTCAGTTCATCTGGCACAGATGCAGGCACTTCCACACCACACTGTCAGTATTCCCTTTATAGTCCACGGCAGCTCGCAGTCCCGTTCCACGTCACACGACAGTGAGAGTCCACTTTGTCCCTCAGCAGGTGCTGATCATTTTACAGAAGCGGCACCGGGTTTCCCCGGATTGGTCCAATCCTACAAGCCGAAAGCAAAAGCATTTCACCGTCCCCTATGGCTTCTGATGTGGGGATGTTGGTACATTAATCCTCGCTACGTCATCACTGCATTTGCCCACATGTCTGATGATTAAATAGGCTTCATTATGATTATGGTATTTTTTTTTAGATATTGCTCTGGATGATGTGACCTGAAGAAAATTAAGGAGAAAAGGTTTGGGGAACGGGACCCCCGTGTTTGGAGGTGAAGCAGGAAGACTTGTGTTAGCCATCCATCCATTATCCAAACCGCTTATCCTGCTCTCAGGGTGGCGGGGATGCTGCAGCCTATCCCAGCAGCCACTGGGTGGCAGGCGGGGAGACACCTTGGACAGACCACCGGGCCATCACACAGGGCCCACACACACCTAGGGACAAAGTAGTACGGCCGAGTCACCTGACCTACATGTCTTTGGACTGTGGGAGGAAACCGGAGCCCCCACACAGACACGGGGAGAACACGCAAACTCCACACAGAGGATGACCCGGGACGACCCCCAACGTTGGACTACCCCGGGGCTCGAACCCAGCACCTTCTTGCTGTGAGGCGACCGCGCTAACCACTGCACCGCCCCGACTTGTGCTACAATAAAATGTAATTTTAACAAATGAGGAAACTGGAAATACCTGTTTAACAACTTCTTTATTTTTTGAATAAACTCTCGTTCACTTTGGTATGCAATTAGAACACAAAACTCATATTTCACAACTTAAACGTAATCGATTTTTAGTTGAAGTAAAATGCACTTATAGGTGTCATAGTTAGTTCCAGTAAAGACAACATTTTGTGTACAACATCAGCAGTCAGGAGGTGACCCATCATCACGCGTTCTTCATCAAGTTATTCTTCATTAGACAGCGTTGGTTACTGAAAAGGTTCTTATGCAAAGCAACGGAAACCTGACGGCAGGTTGAAACTGAAGGCCTCTGTGTCTGATCTGGATGCTGACGAGCGGGGTGAACGGGCTTGTTTCCAGGGAAACGTTTCAGGCTGAAGCAGATCAGCGTTACCGCCGGACTAACGAAGCGGTCTCAAGTCGACACGCCGGCAAAGTAAGACTCATAATCTACAAGAACAAAGTGCTTCACTTTATAAAAGCGTATGTATAAAATGAACGTGTCCTTAGAGGCGAGGGAAAGCCCATCATACGTTTTTTCTTCATCGACGACCTGTAAACATGGCCGGCAGTGTAAACACGTTTTCACGACTCGTCGCGAAATAAGAAATCCACCATCCAGCATTAAAACACGCCACCGTTTCACGTAGAAGTCTTTTCCTACACAGAATCTTAGGCAACGATAACTAGAACGATATTAAAAAATCTTTTACATCTTTATTCTGACGCTTTTCAGCCCAAATGAAACAAGGGACATGAAGTGATCTTACATGGACTACTGGTTCTGATAGGCTTGATGCATTCCCACACGTTAAAGGAGCCTTCAAGAGATACTTCCTCATATATAGAATAAAAAACACAGAACATTTAAGCAGGTTCATTATGAAAGCACTTGAAGTGGACCGAAACATCCTTCAGAGTCAACACATAGAGGACCGCACGATGTGAGATGAAGAGCCCTGATCTGTAAACTCCAAAAACACAAAATAAAAGGACTGACAGAAGAAGTGGTGATCCCTCCAGACCATCTCAGGCGTTCAGACTGAGTCCAGAGGAAAGGCCAGGAGTGTCTTTCTGGCTGGTTACCGCCAGGCTCTGACAAAGTGCTGCTCTCTCAGCAGCTAAACCACATCACGCCGCTTCGCCTTAGATTGACAGCGACAGAACAGATTTAACCTTTACCAAACTCCACCCACATCCAGCTCTTAATCCACTCCGTCGAAGCCTTGTGCATTCTCAATGGCAATGTGAAGTTTCTCCCTCAGCTCCTCAAACGACTCGTACGGGGGAAGATCCAGACGATTGAAACTTTAGGAAGCAACAATAAAGACCATGAGAACAAAAAGAGGGATTCAGGAAAAATCACATAGGAAGACTTCTTGCAAAACTAGCGAGGAAAACAAAACCAGTGATGAAGACTGTGTAAAATGCTCACCAGGTGTGGGCTCGGGGCAGTTTGTCACGTGTTCCCCACTGCTCGATGGTAAACAGCTGAGGCCCGTTGGACCCTGAAATAAGAAACCATGAGACAGGATGAATGCAAACAAGAACCCTGTTATAGAGTTTAAACCCGCGGTTCTCATTCAGGTCCTCAGGTACCAGCAGTTCTGCTGATTTTCTATCCTATGTAACGTAATATGCAATGAACTTCCTGGTGGAACAGAAAACCAGCAGCACTGCTGGCACCTGAGGACCTGAATGAGAGTCGCTGGACTTAACTGACACAAATCTGTACAGGTTAATAACTGCAGCCGAAATGTGTCGTCAGGTCTGAAGACACAAAGAGGACCATAAAGAATCCAGTACAGCACCCAGCAGGTACTAAACCAGATTACGGATGCTTTTACTGTTAAAGAGAATAAGTATTCTCTGAAGGACTGACTGCTGGGAGAGGCTCCAGCATCCCCGCGACCCTGAGCGATTTGGATACTGGATGGATGGTTAAAGCTGCTGTGAGGAGTTTTGGATTTTTGTTGCCCCTCTGTGGAGAAACACGGTAGTGTTTTGTGGAAGAATTTTCTCATAAGCATTGTCTTTGTTTCAAAGATCCCGTTCACCTTCTGGTGTCTGGTACATCTGCTTTGTAGAGAAGAAGACAGAGATGTAGTGGTGTTTTGGAAAAACAGCTGTTTGTAAGATACCATGAGGTAATGTGTCTCTCATTGTGGTTGTGTATGCCGTACGCCATTTTTGTCAGATTTTGCAGGGAATCCGACTCAGATGAGCATTTGGAGTCATCATGTGGCAATATCTAATATTCTTGCTTATGGTCTCATTTGAATATGTCAGTCATATGAGGCATCAAAACTAAAACGAGACTGAGAAACAATCGTAGCAGCTGACTGATGGGGCATCTGGATCCAAACCTAAGTCACATCAAACACGACAACAACCCATGTGCGGTCATCTCCAAAACCCCTCAGAGTGACTCACCATAGAGTTCAGCAAAGCCGTTCATGGGTACCCTGGATGTGCCCGTCACGAACTGCAGAAGCCGGATTCTCTTTTCTGCATCCATCAGCAGAACAGTCTAGAGTACAAACAAGCAGAACATACCCATTTAAAAATCAAATGGAAGACTTACAGCTCTTTCTGGGAACCCGTTAGATTCCTTCTCCTTAGCTTATCATCGCCTGATGGGGAAAACCAGCTTACTTTCCAGAACCACTGGATGACTGGTTGGTTGGCACAGTATCCGTTCTTATACTTGGTGTTCTCTCTCCAGTCGTTCACATCCACATCTCCCAGACCGCACATCAACAGCTGACGGGAAACGGGAGAACAAAACAGACAGATAAGCGTCTCTTATCCCACCGGGAAGCGTCTCATTCATTCAGCGTCTCAGAATGGATGACTAGAAACCTACCTCCAGCTCGTTTTCATCAAAGATTTTGATAAGGTCCTGAGGTATCAACTCAAAGAACCCCTGAGACAAGAGGGACAAGAAAACAGCACGATTTTCATCATTTCTAATGCTCATCACATTAATGTGTTGATAACATCAAGCCAGGCAGTTATTTACCTCCTTAAATGCCGTCATCTGCTTCAGTATCCTGTTCACAAACCTCCACTGCATGACAAGACTGCGAAACCAACCAGACACATCAGCACATACACCTTTATATCGGATATCTAAAGGAGGAGGAGAGTGAAGCGTGCTCTGCTTACTGGATGTATTCCTTTTTGTTCTCATCGGTGACAACTATGTCCATGCCGCCCGGAGTCAGTTCATGCTGGTGCGTCTAAACAGAAAGCACCGGAAAAGATAACGATAATGACTCAGTACTGGGCTTAAAGTACAAGGATGTTTTAAAAAAGGCTCATGTTGAAACAAACAAGTCAATTTTATTTGTATAGCCCAATATCACAAATTAAACATTTTCCTCAGTGGGCGAACAAACCTGTCCAAACAGTTCTTCGTCGATGGTGAACCTCAGATCCAGGTCTGTTGGGTCATTCTCCAAAATCCACATCAGTGAGTTGAAATACTCACTGTCCTGGAAAGACAGAAGTTGAAGAGTATTAATAACTTGGTGACCTATGGTAAAATACAGGTGGTTTGTAACAGCTGATTAATGACAGAAACAATCTCACGATGCTCAACTCGCAGAACTCACCACAGACTCCATGTCCCCGAGGGTGATGGGCTTCTGGAGCATCATCTTATAGAACGGCCGGATGAAGAAAGCTTTGGAAAACACAAATCGGTCAGGATCTTGGAAACCTTGTGATTCAACTGGACCCTTCTGCCCTTCCCACTGTTATCAGAGATTCATTCAGTCTGCCCCTTTTTCTCCCTAATTATACCTGGCCAATTGCCCTGCTCTTCTGAGCTGTCCCGGTCTCTGCTCCACCCCCACTGCCGATCTGGGGAGGGCTGCAGACTACCACATGCCTCCTCCCATACATGTGGAGTCGCCAGCCGCTTCTTTTCACCTGACAGTGAGGAGTTTCACCAGGGGGACGTAGCGCATGGAAGGATCACCCTATTCGCCCCAGTTCCCCCTCCCCCCCGAACAGGCGCCCCGACTAACCAGAGGAGGTGCTAGTGCAGGGACCAGGACATATACCCCCATCTGGCTTCCCACCCGCAGACATGGCCAATTGTGTCTTTAGGGATGCCTGACCAAGCCAGATTCGAATCGGCGATCCCCGTGTTGGTAGGCAACAGAATAGACCACCACGCTACCCGGATGCCCCACTCTTCAAATATATTTGAATGAAAACAACAAAAAAGATGTTTTGACTAGATCAACAGGGCGTGTATGTAGCTGCACCACCTTACCGTCAAGCAGCTTGCCGTGGTACACCGCCATGCCGGCCACACGGCCGATGAACTTGAAGTAGGACAGGTGGTCCTCGTTGCATAAGCCCGAGTTGGGATTGATCTGCAGCGTGTAGTTATCCCTGCAACACATTATTGTATTCAGAAAAGACAAAGTCCAGACCTTTTGACTTCAGTCAGCTCTTCCTTTGAGCTTTCGATGCTGAATTGAAAACCGACACAAATACATGACGACATTTTGTGGTTCTGAACTAGCTCGCCAAAAAAAAAAGAAGCTTAAAACACGACCGCTTCAAATCCGTGTTGCTTAATATTCATGCCGGGTTAGTCAGCAAGCACACCCAGTAAACCCATTTTAATTCCACCACCAAAAAGCAGGTTCTGAACATTTTCCATTTCAGAGTTCTACATTTTGTCCATCACCTTCATCTGCTGAACAGATTTGCAGAGTTTGGCTGGTGTGTGTAATGGCGTATGCAGATTGCCTGAGTGATGTAAAACAGGCAGATGGGGTTAAAAACAAAACAAAAGCCAAACAAAAAGACGACAAAACAACGACGTGTGGACTCACGTGGCAGAGTACTCAAACAGTCCATAGTAAGGGTTGAACATCTCTTTGGAGATGAGGAAGAACCACTCCCTGGCGACGCCCCCGTAGTCCAGACCATTCTCCCCTTCAAACTCCACCCAGAGCCGAGCTTTCAGGAAATCTGCTCTCTTGACGGACAGGATGCGTCTGTACGAGTCCTCCAGAACGGCGTTCCTCCTCAGCTTCATCTCAAAGCGGTTGGGAATGTCAGCCTGGTCAGAGGATTATCAGAGGAACATCAACAGCCACGCAACACAACTACGCCTCCTATCTGTGAAATCAAATATAGGTGTAAATTTGAGCTTTAAATTCAGAGTCAAAGCCTTTCTTACTGGTTTCTTTAGTTTCTTCCGGAAGTATTCATACTTCTGTTTATAATCTCTGGAATAAGGCACGGCCTGCAGTTCAGAGAGGAGAGGTTGTGATGATCAGAAATCAGTCATGACTTCATGACCTCGTGGTCGTTACTGCAAACTTAACATGTTGGTTTTTACACTGTTGTCATGTTACAGCGGTGCTATCGAACCATTACAACTCATACTCACTGGTCCAGTTATAGCCGAGTTCTGTAATCTGGGATCTTCCCATTGTGTGGTCCTGGTGTCTATGAAATACAGTACAGGAGGCTTATTAATAATGGATGCCACTCATGTTGCAGAGATGTATTCTGAGTCCAAGTCATACGTACTGTGATCTATGTAGAATATTCTGCCGTCACTGTGGACCCTCTCCTCCCAACCAGGCTGGGGGACAGAAAACAGGTTCACACACAAACACATGGTTCTTTTCTCTCTTTTTTAAAATGTATTTTTCCCCCCTTTTTCGCCCCAGTTGTACTTGGCCAATTGCCTCACTCTTTCAAGCCGTCTCTGTCGCTGCTCCACCCCCCTCTGCTGAGCCGGGGAGGGCTGCAGACTACCACATGCCTCCTCCAATACATGTAGAGTCACCAGCCACTTCTTCTCACCTGACAGTGAGGAGTTTCACCAGGGGGATGCAGAGCGTGGGAGGATCATGCTATTCCCCCCAGTTTCCCCTCCCCCCTGAACAGGCGCCACGACCGACCAAAAGGGCGCTGGTGCAGCAACCAGGACACATACCCACATCCGGCTTCCTACTTGCAGACACGGCCAATTGTGTCTGTAGGGACGCCCGACCAAGCCAGAGGCAACATGGGGATTCGAACCAGCGATCCCTGTATTGGCAGACAACGGAATAGATTGCCACACCACCCAGACGCCCCAAAGGCATGGTTCTTTTCTCGTTTATGAACTGCGTAATAGGACTGCAGTGTTCTTCATCATGGATGATATAATTTTAACTTCAAACTGCATTTAGAGTCAAGATTCAAAGGTTTAGCTGTCATATACTTCATGTACATGTACAAGTACATGAAGTACAGGTACAAGTACAATAAGCAGTGAATGATTTTTTTGGCAACTCCAAAACTGTGCAAATAAAGAAATGAACACAATAATATTAAAATGAGAAAAACATGAAGAAATACAATTTAAAAACATTGAAAACACCCGGGGAGAAAATGTAATAATAACGGTCAAACTCACTGTATTTACTAATGCAGTAAAGCACACAGTGTATGTAGTATTTCAGTAACTGAGGTCACAGTGTGCCAGTTTTTGACGTCAGGTCCGTGTATTTGCCTTGCGTGTTCTGTGGAGTGTTTGTGTGTTTAAATGTTGCCGCTGCTACACAATAATTGCCCCTCTGGGGACAAATAAAGCCCACTTGACTTGAAGAGTTAGTGTTTCTCCATTGATTTAGCGTTCTGGTAAAAGATGCACTGATGGACTTACCGGCAATGGGCCGAGATCGGCCGGGTCGAGTGAAGGCGTCTTCCTCATGTGCACAGGAATCTTTAGCCTGGGGTCTTCCTGCTCACAGACACACAAACAGGATGTGAGTCATGCAAAAATGAAGCGTCCACACTGAGGGTGTGAGGAATGTTACTGTTGCTTTTCCGTCGTACCGAAGAGGAATGTGTGAAATGTTCCTGTATGAAAACACGTGGATGACTACTGTACATGACTACTGCACAGTTGTAAAATAATTTTGTTGAGGACTGTTGTGGAGTACCATTGTGATGGTGTAATGGGCTTAACAACTGAGCCCAACCCCAGTTAAAGGCTTCTTACTTTCCTACCTAGACCTGAAAGACTAGTAAACCTTAACAAAAACAATAGTTAAACACCAACCAGAACCGGGGCACAACTCTGTGGCTAAACAGACAGTCGCTGCCTGAGAAACAGGCTGATATGCATCCACATCTGAAGTGAAGTTAACAGAACACTGCGAGGCTGAGCTAGCAACGCGTCTTGATTTGTTCAGACCTAAATGAATATGCTAATGTGGTCATCACTCTTGAGTTCAGCCAAGTATGACAAATTTAAAACTGAATCATATCTGAGAACAGTAGTAATAAGCCCAAATAAACAACAAAACAGGTGTATTAGGAAATCAGAAACTACTTGGACTCAAGTTCAGATCAACCGGTTTTG